>JASDQU010010244.1:97499-111218 GCA_032191745.1 Picea mariana
GGTTGACCTTCACGAAAGTTCTAGAAGGGGATCTTCTATAAGGTGAGGTGGCATCTGTATGGTTGGGATAATACTCGCTTCCCTGATATGGTGGGATTATCCTTATCTCTTTAACCATCTCTCTTTCCCCTATATAAGGAGGGATTTCTCATGGAAAAGACTAAGGTTAATGAAGGTTGAAATTGGCTAAGATTGTATGGAGAATTCTGCTTTGAGTCATTCTTGAGGGCTTCATTTCAGTTCATCAAGTCATTGTGGATCTTTTTCATTCAAGTTTGGAACAAGTGTGTGTTGGGGTAGAGAGTCATCGGAAGGGGACCTTGCGACATCAAGGCTTTGGTTGAAATCTCCACTTTCACTTTAATATAATCCAGTGACATGTTTCTTTCCCATAAAGCTCATCTCGTTTTATTGTATGATTCCTTGATCACATACATAGGTTCTCTTTGAGTATGCTATATTGCTTTCACTTTGGTTGGCTTGTGTTCTCTTGTAGATATGATATCACAGGAGCGCTGGAGTGGATCTAGGACGAAAACGACAAGAGGAAGTGATATTCAAACGACATGTCACTTATCTTTCGTTTGATAGTAAATTCAATTATTAGAACTTAGGGAAAGCGTCATGCCCTATTTTTTTTCGTTCTAGATATAGGTGGATCTAGGGAGATCAGTTTATGTCTACATTTACCAATAAGTCCCATAACAGGATTGACTCTCTTCAAAAAATCTTGATGCCAAAAACACATCGAGGATCAGGAATCGACGATCGACGATATGTTTTTCGTAGAAAAAATGATTGTTTTAACCTTTCTAGATTTCCTTGACCCCGATAAATCACATCAGTCATCGGCTATCGGTGATTTCTTTACATCCTTTGTTAATGTCTATCCTTCCCGTATTTTTTTGATGCCGAAGGGGATCAGATATCTCTTGAAACTTTGTGTGAATAACTTATGAAAACCAACTCCACCTTCTATCGATGCCAATGGGGATCGGCACTCAACGACTGTTGTAACTGTGTGGTCCCTTTACTTGCTTGAATTTTTTCGACGTCGAACCTAAGCGCGTTAGGTGCAATGTTAGTTGTCGATTCTTAATTCGGGTGTCAAGTTATTTTAGACATGAGGTTTTGCAAGTTCAAATGAACCTGACTTGATGATAAGATTCATGAAAACAAAACAAAGATAACCATTCCCCAAAGTGAAATCGATTCAGACAGTGAAGAAAACAAGTGGTACCCAAAAAGTGATAAAATTTCATAAGGCTTTTAGGGTGTGTTGAGCGCTCAACAAGTATCTAGTCTCATATTAAATTCTTCAATAGATTATACTTCCTTCTTCTATATTTGATTGAATTGGGTCCAAAGTAGTCTACCATCTTCCATGTTTTCCCATCTCTTTGTGAAAGCATTATGAAGTTCTTTCCAAGTTTTAATACCTCTATCGAGAATATTATTGTACAAAAACCTAGCATCCTCTATAAAAGATGAAGAAAATATCCTCATGACCACATCTTCATATTTATATTGGATAGTGTCAACACCAGAATTTGACCGAGTCTTATAGATTTGTGTTTTCTACCTAAGTCTGTAATTTTTTCTGTCTCTCCTCCTTTCACAGACCCAATCGTATGATTTCCTCTCGGCTTGTAGTTTGTTTTATGTTTACTTTCGTCTGTTTGATTGACCTGTTTCCTCCAAGGCCAATCACTTCTCTCTTTGTCTCTGTCACCTAGATCCTCTTGTTTTCCTGAGCCCTCAGTCAATCATTCAAGTAAATTATTCACAGAGACCGTAGCCGTAAGCACAAGCTCAACACTTAGAGCGATTTGAGATGGACTCAAATCAAGCAAGCAAGTAGATCAACTTCCAATGGTGGAGACCCATCAGACAGATCGGATCAACGGCCGTTGGGCTATCGGGATTACAGAGTTGCACAAGGTTTAACATCAAATCGAGGCCCAAAAAAGTGAGATCTGGGTCGTTCATTTCAGAGGGAAACATGGCGCACAATCAGCAAGGTTGTGATTTCGTGACTCAGGAGAAAGTTGGACCGTTGGATCGGCTTTTCATGATTTCGTGAGTCGGGAAAGTAAGAGGGTTGAGTATTGAAGACTCGCGAAATGTGAAATCACGAAATGAACAGGGTCATCTTATCAAAGGAGATGCGTGGCGCCAGATCTAAGCGTCGTGATTTCACGACTCGGGGTTTTGAGCAGGGAGCACATCGTGAACTTGCAAAGTGCAAAATCACGACGCGACTAATGGTTGGGCCCACGATCGCAGCCCATGGTCACATGGAAGGTAGAGCCAAAAGGAAAGTAAGCGCCTGTTTATTGGTTGGTGACCAGGTTTCTGGGATGCATCGTGGCCTTTGGATGCAAAACAGATCCAGTCGTCCATCAGAGTTAGTCGATTTCGCGATATCGGGTGTCAGGATGTTGGGACCCAGATGAAGTAAAGACTCCTGATAGCGTGTTTGAATATAAGCTCTAGGTTGCGGCCTAAGGTCACATACAAGGTGGGGATGATGAAAAGGAGTCATGCCAAAGGGCTGAGAGCGCCTGTATATATTGCAGAGGAAGCGCAACAAAGCCTCAAGACGCCTGGATTGACTCATAGAAATCATGGGCGTCGCCTGGAAACATTCATGGGCATCGGGCCTCGTCCCAATCCCAAGGAAGGAAGTTATTGAAGATAGAGGCGGCAGTTGAGACCTCGCCTCACCCCATAAATGAAATATGTTGCAGAGAACATAAATGAAGGCAGATTGTCCATCGAAACTCCCCCCTGGATGGATTTTCCTGTAAAACCCATAAACGCGCATGTCTCACATTTGACAAAGGAGGCCTACACAGTATAGCATAGCAGGCACCAACTAGAAGCTTTGAATGTCAGGGTCTAATCACAGTCATGGTGGTTGCATCATTTTGTTTATATATAGGCAGTTTTTATATTTTGTTAAGGTTGAATGGTTGAGCTAGGCTCCCTTATTGTAATATTTTGATAAACAACTATGGTTCTCTGGTTAGGTATTTGTTTTTTAGACATCTTAATTAATCTAAGTCATCTTCTCACTCCATCTTATTTTGCCTCTGAAACTGAAATAGTTTATGATTGAATTATTCATATGGACTGTTTGTGACCGTGTTGTAATACATGTTGATTACAGTACTATTATAGCATTTTTTAGTTTCCTAAAGCTATGAATTCAGGAGGATCTTGTGTTTTGAGTTTTTTATTCTTTAGACTGCTAGAAGACTTGATGTCCGTGGAAAATCTCTACATTGTCTCACCAGTTCTTCCTCCTACTCACCCTTACAAAAACTTGCTGACTGAAATTGATTCAAGACCTCAATTGTTTGTGCATGCCTGCCCAGAATTTTCTGAGTTAGAACGTTATTCTCATTGAGTTTCCTCCATTTTGACAACTCAAAAAATCAATTACCATTTACTTATAAACTGATGGGTACTAGGCTTACCTTATAAGCAATCAGAAGGTGACTTCTAGTGATAACATTTCTGGCGCTATTACCGGGGACGAGATTGAATATTTTCCATGGGTAGGACGACAACGAACTTATGATTTTGAAGGTGCATCAAACATCAGAACCTTTGAAGATTACGCTTGCACCTAGCGACTCCACTATGGCGAATCCAATGTCTCGGCTCCATTTTTTAAGTGTGGCTGCTTCTGGCTACACCTGGTAGCACTCAGGAGAACACAATGATCAGAGTTGGTCTTTGATGGCAAACAAAGACCAGACACACTCATTTTGCGCATCATTCACTTGGTGACTCCATGGTTGAAGGATCGATTGGCGACTCTGTTGGTTCAGAATGGAAAGAATCCTGGCTCGAAGGTTTGCTCCCTTTAATTTCTTCGTTGTTCTTGGTTTTCCTAATGTTGTTCCTTCTCCAGATGAATGGAATGATTATCTTCCTATATTTAGACAGCATAGAGAGGAAAACCCTGCTCGGCATCTCAGAGAGTTTCATGAACTCATGCACCAGTGGGAGATACATCATGAAGATGTATTAATGAATATTTTTGTTTTCGTTAGCAAGGGATGCTCGTGAGTGGCATCATTATTTACCCCCTGCTAGCATCTCTTCTCTAGAAAAGTTTCACGCAACTTTCAACACTCATTGCCAGAAGTTTTATCCCTCTTAGTTAATTTGTCATGGTTGTTGTGAGGGATACAATGGCCATGATCAAGATATGGTTGCATCTAATGAAGGTTGTGAGGATGAGGACCATGAGGAGGAAGAAGATGCTTTAGGTAAGATGATGGAGATGGTAAAATCACTCATTGCTGACATAGAAAGCATTGAGAATTTTCCAATCCTTGAGGAGGATGTTCTTGACAACCCTACTGATGATGATAGCGTTGAAGATTTCATGACTGTACAGGCCTCACATTCTGCTCCTGACATGCCTATTGTACCAATATTTGATAATTATTCTGATGAGGAGCAGCAGGAGGTGCAATTTATCTCTTGTTCAGAGCATGTTAGCGAGCAGTCATCGCATGAGATCAGTCAGCCTGTATCGATTGTTCACCCTCCTGTGCCTACCAAAAACATTCAGCCATATGTGGGTTGTGGTGTAGTAGAGGAGGTTGCCTGTTACAAATTTTCCAGGATCTACCACTCATTCTATGATCCTGTCAGCAAGTACATGGAGTGGCATTTCCTTCATATCTTAAAGTCGCCCTATTTCGTCTCAACTTCAACCTTTGAAGAGGGGATTAATGGTGTAACCATTCTGCTGTCATAGTTGCATCATCTGCTAGTGATCATCGATAGAGTAAAGGAGCTTCCAGTTAGGAAGTTACTTGAAGGGCTATGGTGGAAGTTTGCTTTCACCTAGCATTATGTAAAATCTGGCTAGTTTATGACTGTACATAAATAAGCTCCTTGGAGCATGTGTGTTTATTTTTGTTTTTACTTTTCGGCCTATAGTTTTCAGCATGGTGTTTGAGCTTGAATCCATAGCCCAAGAGAAGGCGAAAGGAAATGCAATAGGAGACTCCATGGCCCAATACTAAGGCACTAAAACAGCAAAAAGGAGTTCTTAGAGCCTCACGGGGAGGTCTCTATCCCCCATGGAGCCTATATGTTAACACCAGAATTTGATCGAGTCTTATAGATTTGTGTTTTCTAACTAAGTCTGTAATTTTTCTTGTCTCTCCTCCTTTCGCAGACCCAATCGTTTTATTTCCTCTCGGCTTGTAGTATGTTTTCGATTTACTTTCGTCTATTTGATCGACCTGTTTCCTCCAAGGTCGATCACTTCTCTCTTTGCCTTTGTTGCCAAGATCCTCTTGTTTTCCTAAGCCCTCAGTCAGTCATTCAAGTAAATTTTTCATAGAGACCATAGCCATAAGCACAAGCGCAACACATAGAGTGATTTGAGATGGACTCAAATCAAGCGAGCGAGTAGATCAACTTTCAATGGTGGAGACCCATCAGACAGATCGGATCAACAGCCATCGGGCTATTGGGATTACAGAGTTGTGTAAGGTTTAACATCAGATCGAGGCCCAAAAAAGTGAGATATGGGTCGTTCATTTATGAGGGACACATAGCGCACAATCAACAAGGTCATGATTTCATGACTCACACAAAAGTTGGACCGTTGGATCACCTTTTCACAATTTCGTGAGTCGGGAAAGTAAGAGGGTCAAGTCTTGAAGACTCACGAAACGCGAAATCAAGAAATGACCAGGGTCGTCTGATCAAAGGGAACGCATGGAACTAGATCCAAGCGTCGCGATTTTGTGACTCAGGGTTTTGAGCAGGGAGCTTATCGTGAACTCGCAAAACGCAAAATCATGACGCGACTAAAGGTTGGTCCCACGATCGCAGCCCGTGGTCACATGGAAGGTAGAGCCAAAAGGAAAGTAAGCACTTGTTTATTGGCTGGTGACGAGGTTTTTGAGATGCATCGTGGTCGTTGGATGCAAAACAGATCCAACCATCCATCTGAGTCAGTCGATTTCACGATATTGGGTATCGGTATGTTGGAACCTAGATGAAGTAAAAACTCTCAATATGCAAAGTCCCGATAGCGTGTTTGAATATAAGCTCTGGGTCACAGCCCGAGGTCACATACAAGGTGGGGTTGATGAAAAGGCGTCATGCCAAAGGGCCGAGAGCACCTGTATTGATTGCAGGGGAAGCACAGCAGAGCCTCGAGACGCTAGGATTGACTCATAGAAATCGTGGGCGTCGCCTGGAAACATTCATGGGTGTCAGGCCTTGTCCCAATCCCAAGGAAGGAATTTATTGAAGATAGAGGTGGTAGTTGAGACCTCGCCTCACCCCATAAATGAAAGATGTTGCAGAGAACATAAATGAAGTCAGATTGTTCATCGAAACTCCCCCCTGGATGGATTTTCCTGTAAAACGCATAAACGTGCATGTCTCACGTCTGACGATGGAGGCCTACACAATCTGGCATAGCGAGCGTCGACTAGAAGCTTTGAATGTTGGGGTCTAATCACAGTCATGGTGGTTGCAACATTTTGCTTATATATAGCCAGTTTTTATATTTTGTTAAGGTCGAATGGTTGAGCTAGGCTACCTTATTGGAATATTTTGATAAACAACTATGGTTCTCTGGTTAGGTATTTGTTTTTGAGACATCTTAATTAATCTAAGTCATCTTCTCACTCCATCTTATTTTGCCTCTGAAACTGAAATAGTTTATGATTTAATGATTCATAGAGTCTGTTTGTGACCGTGTTGTAATACATGTTGATTACAATACTGTTATAGCGTTTTTTAGTTTCCTAAAGCTCTGAATTCAAAAGGATCTTGTGTTCTGAGTTTTTTCTTCTTTAGGTTGTTGGAAGACTTGATGTTTGTGGCAGACCTCTACATTTTCTCACCAATTCTTCATCCTACTCGCCCTTACTACAAATTACTGACTGAAATTGATTCAAGACCTCAATTGTTTGAGCATGCCTACCCAGAATTTTCTAAGTTAGAACGTTATTCTCATTGAGTTTCCTCCATTTTGACCACTCAAAGAATCAATTACCATTTACTTATAAACTGATGGGTATTGGGCTTACCTTCTAAGCAATCAGAAGGTGACTTCTAGTGCTAACATTTCTGTCGTCGTTGCCGGGGACGAGATTGAATATTTTCCCCGGGTAGGACGACAATGAACTTCTGATTCTGAAGGTGCATCAGACATCAGAACCTTTGAAGATTGTGCTTGCACCTAGCGAATCCACTGTCTCGGCTCCACTTTTTCAGTGTGGCTACTTCTGGCTACACCTAGTAGCCCTCGGGAGAACACAATGGTTAGATCTGGTCTTTGATGGTGAACAAAGACCAAACACACTCATTTTGCACATCATTCGCCTGGAGACTCCATGGTTGAAGGATCGATTGGCGACTTCGTTGGTTCGGAATGGAAAGAATCCTGGCTCGGTGGTTTTGTCCCTTTAATTTCTTCATTGTTCCTGGTTTTCCTAGTGTTTCTCCTTCTCTAGATGAATGGAATGATTATCTGCCTATATTTAGAGAGCATAGAAAGGAAAACCTTGCTCGGCATCTCAGAGAGTTTCATGCACTCATGCACCAGTGGGAGATACATCATGAAGATGTATTAATGAAGATGTTTTTTTTTCATTAGTAGGGGATGCTCGTGAGTGGTATCATTCTTTACTTCCTACTAGCATCTCTTCCCTAGAACAGTTTCACGCACCTTTCAACTCTCATTTCCAGAAGTTTTATCCCTCTTAGTTGATTTTTCATGGTTGTTGTGAGGGATATGATGACCATGATCAAGATATGGCTGCATCTAATGAAGGTTGTGAGGATAAGGAGCATGATGAGGAAGAAGATGCTCTAGGTAAGCTGATGGAGATGGTAAAATCACTCGTTGCCGACATAGAAAGGTTGGAGTCTGAAGAAAGCACTGAGGATTTTCCAGTCCTTGAGGCGGATGTTCTTGACAGCCCTACTGATGATGATAGCATTGAAGATTTCATGACTATAGAGGCCTTGCATTCTACTCCTGAAGTGCCTGTCATGCCAATATTTGATGATTATTCTGATGAGGAGCAGTAGGCGGTGCAATTTATCTCATGTTTAGAGCCTGTTAGCGAGCAGCCATCACTTGAGATTAGTCAGCCTGTATCGACTGTTCACCCTCCTGTGCCTACTAGAAACATTCAGCCATATGTGGGCCACGGTGTAGCAAAGGAGGCTTCTTGTTACAAATTTTCTAGGATCTGCCACTCATTCTATGAGCCTGTCAGCAAGTACATTGACTGGCATTTCCTTCATATCTTGGAGCCTCCCTATTTCGTCTCAACTTCAGCCTTTGAAGAGGGGATGAAGGGTGTAATCGTTCTGCTGTCATGGTTGCATCATCTGCTAGTGATCATCGACAAAGTAAAGGAGCTTCCAGTTAGGAAATTACTTGAATGGCCATGGTGGAAGTTTGCTTTCACCTAGCATCATGTAAAATCTGGCTAGTTTAGGATTGTACATAAATAAGCTCCTTGGAGCATGTGTGTTTATTTTTGTTTTTACTTTTCAGCCTGTATTTTTTAGCAAGGTGTTTGAGCTTGACTCCATAGCCCAACAGAAGGCAACTGGAACTGCAATAGGAGACTCCATAGCCCAATACTAAGGCATTGAAACTGCAAAAAGGAGTTCTTAGAGCCTCACGAGGAGGTCTCTATACCCCATGGAGCCTATATGTTAACACTAGAATTTGACCGAGTCTTATAGATTTGTGTTTTCTACGTAAGTCTGTAATTTTTCCTGTCTCTCCTGCTTTCACAGACCCAATCGTATGATTTCCTCTCATCTTGTAGTTTGTTTTCTATTTAATTTGTATGTTTGATCGACCTGTTTCCTCTAAGGCTGATCACTTCTCTCTTTTCTTGTGTCGCTTAGATCCTCTTGTTTTCTCGAGCCCTCAGTCATTCATTCAAGTAAATTGTTCACAGAGACTGCAGCCGTAAGCACAAGCACAACACTTAGAGCGATTTGAGATGGACTCAAATCAAGCAAGCGAGTAGATCAACTTCCAACGGCGGATACCCATTAGACAGATCAGATCAACGGCCATCGGGCTATCAGGATTATAGACTTGTGCAACATTTAACATCATATCGAGGCCTGAAAAAGTGAGATCTGGGCCGTTCATTTCAGAGGGACACATGGAGCACAATCAGCAAAGTCGTGATTTCGCAACTCTGGTGAAAGTTGGACCATTAGATCAGCATTTCGCGATTTTGTGAGTCGGGAAAGTAAGAGGGTCGAGTCTTGAAGACACGTGAAATGTGAAATCACGAAATGACCAGGGTCATCCGATCAAAGGGGACGCATGGCACCAGATCCGAGCGTTGTGATTTCACGACTCGGGGTTTTGAATAGGGAGCACATCATGAACTCGCGAAACGCGAAATCACGACATGACTAAAGGTTGGGCCCACGATCGCAGCTTGTGGTCACATGGAAGGTAGAGCCAAAAGGAAAGTAAGTGCATGTTTATTGGTTGGTGACGAGGTTTCTGAGATGCATCGTGGTCTTTTTATGCAAAACAGATCCAGCCTTCCATCTGAGTCAGTCGATTTCACAATATCAGGTGTCGGGATGCTGGGACCCAGATGAAGTAAAGACTCCTGATAGGCAAAGTCCCGATAGCACATTTGAATATAAGCTCTGGGTCGTAGCCCGAGGTCACATACAAGGTGGGGCTGATGAAAAGGATCCGCACCAAATGGTCAAGAGCGCCTGTATTGATTGCAAGGGAAGCGCAGCAGAGCCTCGAGACGCCAGGATTGACTCATAAAAATCATGGGCGCCGCTTGGAACATTCATGGGCATCAGGCCTTGTCCCAACCCCAAGGAAGGAATTTATTGAAGATAGAGGCAACAGTTGAGACCTCGCCTCACCCCATAAATGAAAATGTTGCAGAGAACATAAATGAAGGCAGATTGTCCATCGAAACTCCCCCCTGAATGGATTTTCCTGTAAAACGCATAAACGCACCTGTCTCATGTCTAACGAAGGAGGCCTACACAGTCTGGTATAGTGGGCGCCGACTAGAATCTTTGAATGTTGGGATTTGATCACAATCATGGTGGTTGCAGCATTTTGCTTATATATAAGCAGTTTTATATTTTGTTAAGGTCGAATGGTTAAGCTAGGCTCCCTTATTGTAAAATTTTGATAAACAACTCTGGTTCTCTAGTTAGGTATTTGTTTTTGACACATCTTAATTAATCTAAGTCAGCTTCTCACTCCATCTTATTTTGCCTCTGAAACTGAAATAGTTTATGATTGAATGATTCATATGAACTGTTTTTGACCTTGTTTAATACATGTTGATTACAGTATTGTTATAGTGTTTTTTAGTTTCCTAAAGCTCTGAATTCAAGAGGATCTTGTGTTCTGAGTTTTTTCTTCTTTAGGTTGTTGGAAGACCTAATGTCTGTGGAAGACCTCTACATTTTCTCACCAGTTCTTCCTCCTACTCACCCTTACTACAACTTACTGATTGAAATTGATTCAAGACCTTAATTGTTTGTGCATGCCTGCCCAGAATTTTCTGAGTTAGAACGTTATTCTCATTGAGTTTCCTCCATTTTGACCACTCAAAAAATCAATTACCATTTACTTATAAACTGATGGGTACTGGGATTACCTTCTAAGCAATCAGAAGGCAACTTCTAGTGCTAACAAATAGCATAGAGTTCCATGGAATTATAGAATAAAGATAAACTGTCCACATGGGGGGCATCATTATTTCCAAGAAACATAGGCAACCATTTCTCAACATTCTTAAGTATATTGTGAGGGTAACCTTGAACTCTATTCATGTCTAAAGGCTTAAAGGCATTGGAAAGACATTGTTGTAAAGACATTTGGGATATCATAGGGGTATGGGGAGTCTTTATTTTATAATTTAGAATAGGTCTTTGGTTGGTATTTCCAACCCTTGGGTTCTCTTGATGTGGAGAGGTGAGCAATAAAAGGATTTGATGTATAGACTTTGGATTTCCAAAGAGGATAACTTAATTATCGCTGGCAACAGTGCCAAAATGTTATCACAATATCTAGCACTTTCATGAAAATCCTTTCACAAGGGCTTAGACAACTGTAACATGGAAGTGTTACCACTATCACCTTAGCAATCACTTCCCTCATTCTAGTGAAGGATGAAATCCAACATAAAGGAGGCTTCCCTAGTAACCTTGAGGAATCTTATAGCAAGATGAAATCAATTCTACGACCTCATATGTTAGCTACTCAAACACACCACCACTAGATCCAAGTTTTCAAGGTAAGTATAAGGTGGTTTAATGAAGCAATTTCCATATTTGTATGTGTGAAGTATCTAAGACAATAAATGATATATAACAAGTTAAGATAGGTCAAGAAGGTACTCAAAATACTACAAAATAAAGAAAAAAAGTATCAGTATTGCAAAACTTGTCTAAAATATGATGTTCTTTAGCAATATGTCAGATTATAACAGCAACAATGAATCATCCCTTTAAACAATTAAAATATCAATAAAAACTAGGGCTAAAAATCAAAGTTAAACTAGGGTTTTGTAAACAATTACTTGTTGAAACATAAATGGCACATAATATCCCTAAAAGATGCAATACACCAAGCCCTTGAGGGCTGAAAATTAAATTATTAATGAAATAAATGATAGTAAAATACACTTTGAAGATAATTTTCCAATTAAACCCTAGACATATAGTACAAATATGGTTGAAAATTAAAGAGTAGTTGCCACAAACCCCAATCTAACGCTGAAAAATAAAGGAAAGGTGAATTTAGGTTTTAATACTTACTACAATGAGTTAATACTAGTGTTGTTTATTCCACTTGGGCATATGGAGACAAACTATGAACTTTCTTGAACGCAAAGGTGAAAGAAGGACCTTGGATAAAACCCTAGAGTAGTCCTCTGCAAGCCCTAGGAATTTATCCTATAGAAAGGAAACTAGGGTAGTCCACTAAAAACCTTAGAAATTTTTCCTATGTCCTTTAGCAAACTTTATAACATGGTATCAAGGGTGGATTTTGGATAAACACTAAGGTAGTCCACTATAAACCCTAGAAGGCTATCTTATAGGAAAACAACTAGGGTAGTCCACTATAAACCCTAGTAAATATTCTTATTTCCTTTAACAAGTTTTTAAAATGGTAAAAAGGGAAGGTAGTCCACTACAAACCTTCCTGGGGTTTACAAGATAAGATATATTCAAGAAAAATACAAGGAAAATATAGTATCACCACTTTAATAAGAACATTCACACTTAATACATTTATAAATAAATCCATAGAGACTTAGAAAGAAAACTTAGTAGGTAAATCAATGCTCATCCATGAAATCCTAACCATGAAATCATCCATAAAACTTGAAAAACCATCCATATATCATCTCCCCAAGAAGGCACATAAGTCATCCGTCCATAGCAAAAGAGAAAATATAGTAGAGACAAGTAGTAGCAATCCTCCACAAGTAGCAATGATGAATAAATGAGGGAGAACTTCCTCTATTTATATGAGGAAACCAAGCAATTTCCCTTGTTGAGCTAATATCCACTAAAAATCCCCTTAAAAAATAATAGATCCATGATAAAAGGTGGATAGTTCTAGAACGACCCCCAAATATTCCTCTAAAACAAAGATACAATGCAAAATCATGAAAACATCCATTAAAAATGCCACAAGTGTGAGTGTAGGAACCTCATCAAAGGTGATGTCAACTCCAAATGGGGTACAAAGGCTCCAAAATTCATGTCTCTCCCCAAAAGGTGCAAAGTATCATCAAAATTCATGCCTCCTCATCAAGAAGGTCACATTTCCTCAAGTGTGACGTCCCATCACATGTGCAACATTCTCAAGCTAGGGTATGATGTCATCAAGAGTAAGGGCTCCATGACCCCTCCAAGATGTGTACTATCATCATCACATGCCATGTCATCAAACTAATATTCCACATCCTCAAGGGGTGTAACATCATACAGGAGCTTCATATCATCTCAAAGTGACAGGTCAAACTCATGGTGTAACTCCTATCTCCAAAGTGCAACATCCAAGGTTTAAGGTGTGTCAAACGGTGTCAAGAGGCATGCCAAATCATCAATTGGTCCAATGCTCATCATCAAAGCTCCAACAAACTTCATACAGTCTGAAACTTCCTCCATGAAGTGTGGGAGAAACATCAATAACATCGTTGATTTTAGGTTTATGTGGTGAGAGTGGTTAATAGTATCGCTCAGAAAGTGCACAGACGTCATTTTGATTGACAATCAAAATGACGATTATGGACTTTTCAAGTGATATTATTAATCAAAAACATCCTCTAGAGGACGGCATCCAAGTGTGTATCATCAATAAGCAAGGGCTTAGAGAATCAAGTGAGACCAGCCAGCATGGATACAAGAGTCATTAGAATCATAAAATGAGTTACATTTTAATGTATAAGTCACGTAAGCACTTCACATTAGGTATCTTCTTAAAACTTTACACTAGTTTATGAATTTATGCAACTTGCCAAGTTTAGGCATGGGAATACCATCATAGAACCCTATTAGGTGTGTTAGTACCCAAGTAGAGGAGTATTTCCTGAGAAACCCATCAAAGTGTAAGTGTGAGTAAGTGGTATGACCTGGGGTTTACTTTATCATCATGGTGTCATTGAAATGCAAGGCCACGTA
>JASDQU010010244.1:152509-173323 GCA_032191745.1 Picea mariana
TAAGTTTTGTGAGGAGCACCATGAAGAAACCACATGTGAGGTAAAGAAGAGTGCCATAGATAAGATATTTGGTAAGAGACTAGAAGCTACTATCACTTTCCTAGACTTTGCGGAGCCAGAGGATTTCATGGTTGTTAATACTAGGAACAAAGCCTATACTCCCAAGGGTAAATTTGACCCTCCTCGCAATTCTTCTAGCCCAAGCTCATCCTCAACTGCTGCTACACCTCAGGTTCCTAAAATTCCTGAGAGTCAAAGAATCACTCCCTCTCTTCCCTCTTCCAAATATAATACCTTGAACCAATTGGCCAACATCAAAGCAGATGAAACCCTCCTAGACATGGTTGTCATCCCTGAACAACATATGCATCTAAAACAATTCATGGAAGGAAAAGATTTTGTTGTATCCAATCTTTTTGAAGAGGTAGACAAAGAGGATTCTTCTGTAAATAAAGTAGGTGTACATAATTTTAGATACCCTGTAAAAAACCCCCCTTTTTATATTTCTATAAAGATCATGGATAAGATTGCCCATTGTTGCCTCATTGATGGTGGTTCAGGACCAAGTGTGATACGAAGATTATTATGTAAGAGCTAGGATTCTCTTGTACAAATCAAAACACCAGAAGCATGCTCTCCTATAACAGTCTACAACAAACAACCATAGGCGAGATTAAGGATGTGACCTTGGTTTTATGCACTCATCCTGAGATAAGGACAACCCTCAACATTCAGGTGATTGATATGACTATAAGAAATTACTCAATTATACTGGGAAGATATTGGCAAACCTTAACAAATGGCTACCTCTCGCTCGATGGGACACATTTATCCATTCCTTGGAATCGTAAGAATATTATAGTCCTTAGAGAAGGAAGAATTTCACCCTACATAGAGAGTGTTCCACAATCTAGCGTAAACTACATCGAAGAATACCTAGGAGTATATTCCATCTTTGCTGAAGAGGATAATATTCCTTTGGAAAGAACCTTATTTAGATGGTGATTTATGGCATATGCACTTTGATGGTTTACACTCTAATGAAGGTAATGGGGCTGGTTTTATCTTGGTTTCCCCTGCAAGAAAAATCTATAATCTGTCATAAAGGTTGGAGTTTGCTTGTAAAAACAATGTCGTTGAATTCAAAGATTTATTATTAGGCATTGAGAACACCCTTAATCTGGTTTGTGGTCACCTTTTAGTTTTTGGAAATTCTGAGCTTGTTGTGAACCTGATACGTAAGACATGCTCCCCTAGTGACAAGCTGATGGAACAATACTCTCGAACTATTTGGGCACTTGTCTCAAACCTTCTATATTTCAACATCACTCATGTTAAGAAGGATTTGAATTCAATGGTTGATTGGTTAGCTGTCTTTGCAACCTCTCCTAATCAACAACTCTTGCCTCACGGGCCTGATTGTGATTTTCAATATATACATTGTCCATACATCCTAAAAAGGAAGGATCTTGGAAGTCCATCCCTAATGATGAGAGCATTTGTGCTGTCATTCAAAATGAAACTCTTAATCTCGAGGAGATTATATCTACAAAAAATAATGAGATTCCTGAGGGCTTGACGCCTCTTGAGAGTTCATTTTCATTGAGTGTTGCAGGCAATAAAGAAAAATAGAAAGAAGAGGAGTTACAAAAGAAGGTGGTTGAAACCATCCTCCTGAACATTAGGACACTTGAGTCTTCAACGAATGTTCAAATGAATGTCCAATGTTCTGTTAAAGAAGAGATGGGGTCCACTGGGCTACTCGATGAATCTCAAAAGGTTTTTTCTTGGTCCTATGAGGATCTTCGTGGTTTTGATCCTGGTCTTGTTCAATGTATTATGAAACTCTCTAGGAAAAAACAAAAACTTGTTAACTTTGCACTGGAAGCACCCTATCGAAGGGAGTTGAGAGATTTCTTAAGGGTTGGAACGTTTTCTTCATTCCACCCTAAATGGGTTTCGATTTAGGAACCGACCTCAAGGATCACTAATAATATTCGAATCTGTATTAGTCTTCGAACTTTTAGGCAAGAGATTATGAGAAATCCCTTCCCTCCTCTCAATATGGAAATGTTTTTGCAATAGGTTGTAGAGTCACAGTGAAGGCCCTTACTTGACAGTCTGTTTGGTTACAAGAGAATCAAGGTAAAAGGGGAAAATGTTCACACAACTGCTTTTATTACTAAATGTGATACTATGCCTTACAAATGCTTGCCTTATGTCTTACTTGATGCAAGTATCGCCCTTAAAATGCCTATACATGAAACTTTCAATGAATTGGTCAGTCTACATGCTTATCTTGATGATTTAATCATATGCGTCAAAGGGCTAATAATTACATCAGAATTTCAAGTGTTGGGTCCTTTCCAAATTACTTTTGTCTTGGACACTAATTCATACATTCTAGGGGAATTACAGAGACTATTGTTCTCCTACAACACTAACAATCCTCTTTTGAAGTATTGTGAGGGGCCAGCGTGAAAAGTTCTAATGCTGATTGATTTTTTGTATACTAGTAGCCTAGCTCTGCTTTCAATTTTTTGTGCTTATTTTCTATGCTTACCGTACTTTGATTTCTTCCTTATGCATTAAGTTTTCTTTCTTTTCTCTGTTCATTATGTATTCATTGTTTTTGTTTTAGTTTTTGCAACTTTACTTTCGTCATAATTTTGTTTCCTATTATCTTTGGTTAATTTGGTCAATTAGGGTGTTGGATCAATTATGCCATAGTGACACTCCTGCAAAGCATTGTTAGCCAATAAAAATCAAGCTTACACAACTGTTACGATGTCTCTTCTGAAGGGCCCTTTAAATTGTTATATATTTCCACTGTTATCTTATAAAGAATCGGCTATCTCTCGCTTCTTCTTGCCATTTCTTCGTCCATTGAGATTTTAAGAGAAAGTCTAAAAGTTTTACTCCTTAAAGGTTACAGATCAGATTCTGGTAGGATGATTATGCATAAGGTGGTAAAATCCCCTCATACTTAACACTTTACATGAATTATTCCCAAATTCCCAGTCATCTTTCCATTAAATCCGCTCACCTCCCCCTGTTGCATAATCGTCCAGGTTATATCTTCTTGACCTGCTGTCCTGGTCCACGAAACCATGAGTTCTGAGTTCTAAATCTATTGAAAACAAATTTTCCTATGGATTCGTCAGTTTTTTGACAATTAAAAAATGCCAACGAAGTTTCGCCCGCAAAGTGTTTCTAAAAAGCTATTATTATAAAAATTAAATAATACTAGTAGGTGGGACCCCCTTAAACTATTGAAGATAAGATCTATTCATTTTTTATGTTATGATGATGTGCGACATGGCTTACATGGTTGATGAGATCTTGTTGATATTGGTCATTATTTGAGCTTATGAAGTGTTGATTCCTTATGTTACGACAACCTATGCTATTCATTAATATCATTTCTATTTGTTCTTATCGCACTTGCACAACAAACATGTTAGTGAAATTACATGAAGGGAAATTTTGAGCAAGGAAAAAGTCCTATAACAAATGCAAAGAAAAGGGATCCAATTCTGCAATACTACATGCAAACAATTGGAAGGAAATGAGGAACAATTCCAAAAGGGAAGAATTTAAAGCTATCCTATAAACTATACTACATGCATGAAAGAATTAACGATTATTGTTAAATCCTATCTAGCAAGTAAATGGTTATGCAATTCTGATTGAGTTATATCGTTGATACACATATGGTATGAAATGTTGGTGGCACATTTGGAAAGGTAATATTGATATTGGTTATGTGAATTGTTGAATTATATGGAACTTGGGAATTATGTTATGGCATAAGTTAGAAAGGTGATATGGCCACGTTGTTGGTTTTAATCGGTGATGGTATCGATACATGGGTTGATTGATGGTGTTAATGGAGAACTCGTTCACATGTACTGATGATTCAATGCATTGTGGGTGGAGGCGACGTGCATTTACTGCATGTCACCTTTACTCCTCCCGTTAGCCACCACCCTAGTCGGGCTATTGTTCGATCTTGCTACTGTGGTTATGCTTCGAATTCTTACCAAAGAGGAACCTCTTGACCAACTCGTGTTTTAAAGAATTTGATTACAGGTATGTTCTTTTTTTGGCCATTCGTGACTCTGCTCTGGTTATGAAATGATTAATGGATCAGGTGTATTGGTTTGTGTTTTCCTAAGTGTTGCAACTGTGTGAAATTGTGTTCTTGGAATGCAGAGTGGATGGTTCTTCCTGTAATAATATTGAATATGTGGAAGTTATTGGTCATCCTAGGTGGTAGCTCTCTGTTATCCTTGTTGTTTTAGTTGGAGAGTTTTTATTTGGTCTTGAGTGGATGGCTATCTGCACGCATTTGTCACTAAATCCAGTCTTTGGATTTTATGGGTCTAATGGTTGAAGGCATTCTGCATCACTGTGTTTTGTTCATTTGGGCATTGGTTGATTTCACCACTAAGGGTCACGAAATGGGTTTACCTATTCTTACTCGGCCCTGTCTTCACCTTTGTGTTGTGGTTGTTTGATCAGAGAGCACGAGGGTTATACCCTGCATGCATTAAATAACATTACCAGACAAAAATTAGAGCCTCACCTTCTGTTATGGCCTCTGTCATGGATTTGTTACCTGTCCATGAACGAATCATGTCTCTGTGTGTGTGTACACCATTGGCCTTGAAGGTTTCACCATTACGAGGAGTTGGCTTTGTTCCCCTTATGTTGGCTATAGAGCAGACCCTTAACCCTCTAGTCTGGAGTTTTATAGAGAAGACTGTTAGGCCTGTCAAGTTTCTATGGGTTATTTTGGATTGAATGTATGGTCGATTACTTTGAATACAAAATCTCGTAGTTGGTCGTATGGCAATCATGTTGGTTTGGCATTTAGTTACTGCCTTTGTGATAATAATAACAAATCCTGCATTGTTATTGGAACCACTTAAATTACATGGTCGCTTTCCTTATGATTAATAATTTAGTATTGTTTAATGGAGAGGGTCGTTGCCCCGATTCGAATCGATGCGTGGGTATGCGTTGTTGTCACAACTTGTTAGGTCAATTGATTTTACGGCAGTGAAAAATTGGTTGGTTGGTACACAACCACTAGTATTTTTTGCACTAAGGATTGTTTGGATGTTTAGATGGCATTGGTTACAAATGCTTGATGTTGCTCACACATGTTGCGTTGTGTGTATGGGTTTTTTCACAATGAAATAATGGTCATGGTAACTGTGGTTTTTTGGGGGGCCGAATGATTATGGAACCAGATGACTGTAGAAACTATATCCACTGTATCCTTATGATTGTTTGATTGTATAAGCCTAAGGTTGCAGAACATAGTTGATTACAGTTGTACTAAATCGAAGTAATATTGTGTTATTGATGACTCAACATGATGGATTGAGTTATCACCACGACTGTGTGTTTGATTTTGTTAAATGGAGATATCGCATCATAGTGTTTTGGTGGATGGGCATTGTGTATAGTATGTATATCTTGGGTTTCACGGAGTTTTAAGTATGTTTATTTGTTGTAATAGATCATTTGTTAAGAAGGGCATGTTGTCGAGACCTCGTTGTGTTGAATGGATGGCACAACTTTTTAATTCACAATGAATTGTTTTTTTTTTACAGTGGCAGGATTGCATTGCCTGGGTGAATTACCCTGTGCATAGCTTGTGTATAAATGGTGGTTGTTGATTGTCTGTTTAAATATCAATTTAGATTTTGCAATTCAATCTGGATTATTGGGTTTACTACCTATATATATGTTTAACGAATATCAATGCATTTAAATGACAAGCCCAATTGCAGTGATACTATGACTTCATTTTTAATTTTGGAAACATGAATTTGAGTATATTTGTTGATTGAAGTAATGAATGGGCAGTGGTTAATTTTGATGGTTGACAGAGTGGAATGGCTACTGTTTGGAGATTGTTATAAGATGCAAAGAAAGGAATAAAATCCTCTTTACAGATTGTGTGGAATGCATACTATCTTGTGATGGCACTGTGTTAGATATTTGATTATGAACAATGAACTAGTTAAATGCACATAAATTGTTATTTGGTCAAAATGATTGATGGTTGATGCATCTCTTTTCACATAATGTTTTGTGCAGGATCACTTAATTAATTTCATGAATAGTAATTGTCTTTCTTCCCTTCCATTTTTTTCACTTTCCTCTAATTACAAACCTGGTCACCTCCCATATTCATTTTCCCACTCCCTGTTATGAGATTAATTACAGTCAAGAGAATTTCGGTGTTAAGGTAGTTGAAAGTGGCAGTGTATTGCGTGGATTACAATGATGTTTTATTGGTTTGCTTTGCAGTTGATTGTTGTTGTCATTGAGAAGTAACCATGTTCTGTTCCCCCTCATTGCATCATGTTTCGCTCAATACAAAACCCTCGCATATCCCAGAACCCTTTCCACCCCATACTCATTGATTAACAGTAAAACAATTTGTATGGATTGGATTGCATGAGTCTGATACATTGTTGAGCCAAATCTATTTCATATTTTTAGGAGTTGTCATGTATGGTTATTTAAAATACTATTTTCTAATCAATCACATATGCAGGATGAGTTTTTTCAGTCGAGGTAGCCATGGCTAAGGAAACAAAGGTATAGGTAACTAGAACCAAGACCCAAGAAGGCCCAGGTTCTCCATACATTTTGACGTTGATTCACAAGAGATCAGCCAATTGTTTGATGCCGGATTTTTCAATTGGATTGGGAAGGGAATAGTCCAACCTAGGCCTGAAAGGCCTCCTTTCCAAACCCCACAAGACCCTGGTATCCTCGTACCTCCTCATGTCTCATTGCAACTCAAGGTCCCAGAAAATGATGGATGGCTAGAGATTTTCCACCCGACAGTCTCCCAACATCGTGGCTGGCCCAACTTGTCCTTGCCTACTCCTTCGCCTATTAAAACCATTTTCCAAGCTACCCCTAACCACTCACTAGTGCAATCCTCCCATGCTAGCAAGAGATTGAAAAGTGAGGCCCACCATGCCCTTGATAAAGGAAAAGCCACTGCTTCCCCTTCCTCACCCTCCAATGGCTCTGACAAATCTGTGTCTTCCTGAATGCATTTGAGCGATGATTGTTCCCACGTGATCAGGGAGATTAGGCCTAAAGGCTCTATACATCCAAAGGAAAATTTAGGAAAATCAAGAGGTGACAACATCAATCAAGGAAGGGTTGCATCGCAGACTGGGAAATATGGATTTTGAGTTTTATTTTATCTATTGTTTTATGAAATTTGACTTCAGGGATCTTTGGACAACATGTTTTATTTTGGATATATGAGTATTATTTTTGAAATAATTTCAAATTTCATAAGCTAAAATTGCCAAAAGTGAATATGTTGATGGGAGGCACAAGGAGGTGTGTTTTGATTAACTAATGGTTATGTTATGATTGTTATGAACTAAAGGGAGTCACAAGGGGTCCCAACTACTAGTTATTATTTATTTATGACCCTCATTTTAATTATTACTCTTCCCCCTAACTAAATTTAGTTGAGCCTTTTAATTAACTTAACTAATGAGTTGGTTTAACTACTTCAAACAATTATAATTTGTTAAAAGAAAAAGGAAAGGGAGGAACACGATAGAGGATAGAAGTTGAAGCATACTAAGGTTTGCTCTTTGAGTTTATGTTGAGATAGTTCATTTTTCATTCATTCATTTATTCATCACAAGCGTAATTCTCTTTTATGATAGTAGGGTCCTATTGTAGACAACAATATTCAAGGCTGAATCACATCATTCGGACACTTGTTTTTTAGAGGTGTTGATCTATATTTGATAGTCTATGTAGACTTGTCTGTTTGTGAATTAGTTTTCATGAATGACAAAGGCTATTGTGCAGAGTGTTGGGGCTCAGAAATGTGATATTTTCATCCACCTTTCCCTTCATTATTCTAGACATTTCATAACCCCATTAACCTTTCACGATATCATTTCAAAAATATACTTGGGTTTCACCTTATTATTCTCCACTTTATTCATTTTAGTATTAAAAGGGAATTTGTGATTAAATATTAGAAAATTGACATGTTTTCATATATATCTCAAAAATGTGTGAGCTTTGTAATGTGTAGGAATATGACAAGGATTAATTTAAAAGGAATTCTCGAATACTTCCTCCGCCATTTCAAGATTTGAGGAGAGAATTCAAGCCCATTCCAAGGAGAAGATCGTGGAGATTTGGTTGGAATATCTTATCCAAGATGTATGAGAGATATGTGTGAGGATTTGAAGGGATCATATTTTGTAATAATGGAAAATAGTTGAGAGAATAGTGGATCTGTAATTACGAGATGGTTATCTTATCTTCAAGGCTCTCATGTATAAAAGCGAGTGCTCTCTCTTCATGAGGGAGTAGTAGATATTGAGTGGTAATTAGGATGAGAAATTAGAGTAGTCATTAGGGTTTGAAAGAGAAAGGGATTCTTTGCTTTGATTCATATTTTTGGCTTCCATGCTTTCATTATTATGTTATGAAGATTGATTTGGTTATTGTAATGTAAGATTTCTTCATTGGCGTGAGCTCACATGTGTTGTTGTGTCATTCGACTCTGCACATGTTGTATCTGCTCTTCCTTCATATAGTTCTCCATTCATAGATTAATTTCATTTGCGCAATTTCCCATTTCTAGATTAATTTCATTTACGCAATTTCACATTCCTAGATTAATTTCATTTACGCAACTTCCCATTCCTAGATTAATTTTATTTACGCAATTTCATTTCAGTCGTGTGTTTAAATTTCCTACATTAGATTAATAATTCAATTTCAGTCGTGTGTTTCAATTTCCTGCATTAGATTAATGATTCAATTTCAATCATGTGTTTCAATTTCCTGCATTAGATTAATGATTCAATTTCAGTAGTATATTAAACATTAGATTAGATTAGTTCCACTTCAATCTTGCATATACTTTGTGTGTGCTTCGTCAGTTTACAAACCCCGGGTTGACAAATTAGATAGTTGGGAAAATACTACAATGCAATTAATTCAACATTAGTTCAGCCCAATGTAACGAATGTCGTTCCCTTGTTACGATTGTTGTTCCCTTTATAGGAAGTGTCGTTTATTCGAATAGAAAAATTGTCATTTCCTTTATGATTATTGTTCCTTTACAGGTGTTGCATCTCTAGAGGTTGGGTATTGAAAACAAAAGGTAAGAACCTATGTAGGCAACAAGTAAAATGCTTGTGCTAGCGCCTACATTCGGCTGATGCATAGAGGTTGTTTTTAGGACATATTTAGAGCCCAACATTTTGGCATCGTTGCCAGGGAAGCACAATGGATTGAGGTATTAGTTTCTTTTTCATTTCAATTCATGCAAGTGTGATCTACATGTGTTGGTTCTAAGGGTCATAGAAACTACTTCAGTGTAGACTCCTCACTATCCCTACCAACTATCATGAACGTTTTAATTTTCGCAACTGTGAAGAGTAATTGTTTTTTGTTTCAGTAAGAGTGCTTTTATTTAATCTTTTTTTTTCCGTTTAGATTCCAGTTTTGGGTGTTGTAAGAATATCTTTAACAAAATGGTTTAAAAATGAGTTTAATATTGGAACATCTCACTCAGGTCCTAGAAAAAGTAGGGATCTCCTCTTCTCTGGAAGAGGAGATCTTGACAGTAGTCGAAAGCTTAATTACTCCTCCAGAGGCGAACGAAGAATCAACATATGAAGAATCCTGCATATTTAATAAAGAACAATTAGGCGAGTAGGAGATTGAGGAGGACAACGAGGAGATGCAGCATGATCTGAGCAAGACAAATTACGCCTATGAAAGCCTGATCAAAATCTAGTTTCACGCAAGTACTAGGCTAGGTCTATTTAGTTTTCCTTTTTATTTTGTTAATTTAGAACTTCAACAGCTAAATTCAGACGATTATACATATCTCTGATTCTCATTTATGAAATTGAAAGATAATATATTCTTATTACTATTGTGTGCATTGCTTCATTGGCTATTTTACTACACGTAACTAATCTCTCATTTTTAATTAGCGTAGTGTGGGTAGGATTTTATTTTCAAGTTTTTTTATTTGTTAGAATAAGTATGTTCTCCTCCGCGCTTCGTGTGATTGCGAGGATCATAAAGTAGGATGACTAATTGATTTCAGGAAGATTAATTAATTGACGATGAAAAAGTTTCCTAATCTATCTTTCATCTACAGTTATTTCCATTTGCTCACAAATTTGTAATAAGTTGCAGAATCATTTTTTTATTTTTTTAAGATAAATACATAAATAAAAATTTGTGCTTCCCTATACAAATCAAAGCAATAAAACAGTAAGTACATTAAATAAATAAAGGAGAGATTTTTCATGGGAGAAAATACCAGTCACTGAACAATCTATACACAAGCAAATGAACCAATAGAAAAGCAAGCATCATTAGTTTTCCCCTCTTGGGTGAAAAGAGACGACCTTACACAACAAGTTAAAAACTCACCATAGCGCGAAGCAGTTTCATATAAAACTACTTTCTCTCTATTCCCAGGTGGAAAGAGGAGCCCTGATTCCTGCCTGTATTCATGAATCCCTGTCACTCCAGCTCGGCTTTGCCTTCATCCCATATTCTGTAGATGCCTGGAGATAACCCTGCAACAAAAAAAATATCATAAATTTTAAATGCACAGTTCAAAGGCAGGTCTGAGATTCTATTTTTCTGTCCATCGTCCCTCAGCAGGAAATCAAAGATGTAGGCATTCAATAACTCATTTTCAACCAGCCTTCACTAGCACGGGACCCTAATTAATTTGGTTAAAATTAAATTGTTTATCACTGTTCGCTATTTCACTGTGTAGAAATATCTTCTTGCATATTACTCACGGGATGTAATGGAAATAAAGAAAACAATGTTGAAGAAGATATGAAGCCTTCACTCGGTCAAACACAATTGAATAGTACGCATTGAGGTTGCATGGTAGAACTAGACAAGACAAAGGCACACTGGAATAAATGACTAAAGGAATGTGTAGGTAAGTGCATGTTGAGAGGGATCGACGAGGTAAGAAGATCCATTTTTTTCATATCCCGGATTCTCACCATATCCCCTGAAATCCATTTTTAGATTTATATTCAACTGAACAAAGAAATTTTTCTGTCGGAGGTTGCAAGACTGAATCCCATTTATAGTTGATTTGATTTGCAACAATATTCTTGCCAATCCATTTATTTCAGATTTAATGATGATAATGGGGGTGGAAGAGGCAGTGACATCAATTTCGGAGATCATAAAGGTGATGATAGTTGATGGGGGCACTGGCACTACCATTTCTCTGCAGAACGTTTCCACGAGCATGTTACAAAAGGTTATGGATTATTTCACATTCTATTCACTTCACGATTGTGATTTTCATGCATAGATACCCGAGAGGGAGAAGGATGCAGATGAGATGTGTAGGAGGTAGGAGGAGGAGATACGGGATTGGAATAGGAAGACGTTGGAACAGACAGCTCCCAGGCAGAACATATTTGGGACACTGTTGGCCAAGAGAGTTTTCGTACTATTACAACAACATATTATCATGGTGCTATGGGAATGCTTCTGGCTTATGATGTGACTGGCGAATCAT
Organism: Picea mariana; assembly: GCA_032191745.1. NCBI lineage: Eukaryota > Viridiplantae > Streptophyta > Pinopsida > Pinales > Pinaceae > Picea > Picea mariana. Next base: position 164,112 of record JASDQU010010244.1, read on the forward strand.
CTTTCAACAACATTAAGAACTAGATTAGAAATATTCAGCAACATGCATTAGAAAATGTGAATACAATATTAGTAGGCAACAAAGATGACATGGATGAGAGAAAGAGGGTTGTCCCAACTACACGGGGTCAAGCTCTGGCAGATGAGTTTGGTATTAAGTTTTTTGAAACTAGTGCCAAAACAAACTTAAATTGTAGATGTGCCTGTCTTTGGGAGAGATTCATGTGCCTCATCAATTGTTGCAAAGAAAAATTTGTTGTGATCAGTTGTTGACAATCAGATCCTTGCATCATACAGATAGAGACGACTACGAACTTGATGACTTCCCCCCCAGGTTGTATCAATGAATCCAAAGAGTAATTTAAGAGGAAGAGAAACCGATGCCATTGCAACCTTATCCCGCCCTTCAAAATCATCTAGGTAGTGCCCACGGATTCAAGTTATTTACAGTGCACATTTGATTGGTTTTACCTGTTGCTTATAACGCATAATTGATGTCGATGCTTATAACGCAGAATTGATGTCGATCCTGTATGAGAAATGCAGATGTCGAGCACTACAAATTTCTCCTATCGGTTGGAGCATTCATGGTGGCCTACTGGCCTAGGTATAGAAAAATGAAAGTCAACAACCATTATTCTTTTGTTTTGTTTTATAATAAAATAAAATAAAAAAATTCTTTTGTTTTGTTTTTAATTTTCTCTTATTTGTTTATTTCGTTATAAAAATATCATAATAAAAACAAAAACAATTTTTTTTATTTTATTTGTTTTAAAAACAAATTTTTATAATAATCAAAAGAATTTTTAGTTGTTTTTTTTTTATAAAAAAACAAAAAAACTATATAATAATAAAAAATATATATAAAAAAATAAAACAAAACAAAAACCATAAAAATTATAAAATCATTTTTACTTATAAAAATCAAAATATTACATAATACATAAACATTGGAAAACTCCAAAAATTGCAAATGGACTTTTTTATAATTCTTGAAAACAATATCGAAACATGTTTTTGTGATTTTACGCTAACCAAGCAATCAACGATGAAACAAGCGCGTGCACAACGACCACAACAAGAGGTATAAAAATGCATTTTATTTTTACTTTGATGCATTTGTACTTCTTTCTGCATGTTATGTTTTTCTTCGAACATCTCACAAGTTTTCATGCAGGATTTTTACTAAGGTTTTTTTCAGGTGCGCGACCGATCACATCTTGCTACTAAAGTGATTTTCAAAGATCACAAAAATTTTGAAAACAAACATGCCTTATTGACTGCTTGAATGAGATGATTCTCGTTCTACACATCATGGTGTTTGTTGTTACACATGGACCATTCATCAAACCATTTTCCATCATGAATTATTTCTTCCTAGTTCTCCTTCAAAGCAGATGTGTCATCCCTGTGTTGAAGCCCATCTTCCATTGAATTATCCTTCATGACTTTGCACATGCCTATCTTTCTAAGTCGCATACATCTCTTTATATTTTCTCGCTCATTTTTCCTTGTAAATAAAACTATCTAGCTCCCTTTCCATGACTCTATTGCCTAGCCCTAAACACTATTGCTACTGAGATATTTTCATTTATAGTCCTACCAATCTTTTTTTACAAACTCGCGTTGACTGATGTGGGATTCCTTAAGGCCCACATTTCAACAAGTCTTGCCCCATTGACCTCAACACCTTATCTAGGATACAGACTAGAGTTCATTCCGAGTACCTAGAGGTTTGCATGCCTTAATGGCAAGTTATCTTGCTGACAATCATGGGAATACATCAATGTCCCTTGATCGTTAGATCTTGCAAGTGGCTCGACATCAACTCATTCATTCACACTTTACAAGATGTACTCAGGTACCTTGGCACTCATTGAAATCAATGGTGATCTTGCCTCACATTGGTTAACGACATTCATCAATGGTCGGTAATCCAACGACTTCTCTTCATGCTCGACATTGACACATCCATTCGCATGATTAGAATTGTACCATCAAGTTGTAGCCAGTGAAGACTATACACTTTTTCCTGACTTCCTCAGCAGTTAGAGCAACATGACTTCAACTATCTGAGAGTACTACAGTTCCACTATTGTACTTCCTATTTTCCATGATTCATTCAACAACTGTTCATATTCCTCCACTTCACATTCTCTGATCCAACAGACAACAGTCATAGCTACAACAATAGTCACTTTTCACATGATCCTACAGCAGTAAATTCTTCCATCCTCTAGTAGTCGCATTAGCCATATTCCTATTGCATAGTTAATCAACATTTTGGGTAAGTGGAGGTATGTTATTTTCTAAACTTTAATCATGTAATTCCTCAACTGCTAGCAATGAATAATTTGGAAAATTCTCTCACCAAGCTCCCTTTCCTTTTCCCTTCTATAACTTATGCCAGTTGCATGTGGACATGCAACTAGTTCATTTGGGGAGTAGGGGACTTTATTCACTATCATCACTCCATTTTTCCACTACCATCATTCCATTTTTCGTCTCATTTACCATTTATGAACATTTCTTTTCCAATGATACTCTATTGTGCTTTGCTTTATAAGCACTGATTTACATATTGGAATGATTCACAAATATAAAAAAAAGGGCTTTCTTATACTCAATGATGTTTCCTTATGCACATTGATAGCATATATTTTCTAGTAAGAATATGGGCAAATTATTATCATAACAACAAGAGAACAAATAACGAAATGAATGTTGTTAACACAAGAACCAACAATCTTTATATTCATGGTTGTCATACAAGAACCAACCATAAGAAAATGACAGTTGTTACTCATGTAAATGCCATCCTGGAAATTCATTATCATCACTCAAAGCCAAAACTCAGATGCCAAAATTTCTCAAGAAGATCCATGCATGGTTGCATGAGGGAATGCAACAAGTTAAGTTGGGGGGTATGTTGGGGCTCAGAAATGTCCTATTTTCATCCACCTTTCCCTTCATTATTCTTCACATTTCATTGTCCCATCAACCTTTCATGGTATCATTTCATAAATATACTTGGGTTTCACCTTATTATTCTCCACTTTATTCATTTTAGTATTAAAAGGGAATTTGTGATTAAATATTAGAAAATCGACATGTTTTCATATATATCTTAAAAATGTGTGAGCTTTGTAATGTGTAGGAATATGAGAAGGATTAATTCAAAAGGACTTCTCGAATACTTCCTCCACCATTTCAATATTTGAGGAGATAATTCAAGCCCATTCCAAGGAGAATAACATGGATATTTGGTTGGAATATCTTATCCAAGATGTATGAGAGATATGTGTGAGGATTTGAAGGGATCATATTTTGTAATAATGGAAAATAGTTGAGAGAATAGTGGATCTGTAATTATGAGATGGCTATCTTATCTTCAAGGCTCTCATGTATAAAAGAGAGTGCTCTCTCTTCATCAGGGAGTAGTATATATTGAGTGGTAATTAGGATGAGAAATTGGAGTAGTCATTAATGGTAGTCATTAGGGTTTGAAAGAGAAAGGGATTCTTATATTTGATTCATATTTTTGGCTTCCATGCTTTCATTATTATATTATGAAGATTGATTTGGTTATTGTAATGTAAGATTTCTTCATTGGCATGAGCTCACATATGTTGTTGTGTCATTCAACTCTTCACATGTTGTATCTGCTCTTCCTTCATGTAGTTTTCCATTCCTAGATTAATTTCATTTACGCAATTTCCCATTCCTAGATTAATTTCATTTACACAACTTCCCATTCCTAGATTAATTTCATTTACGCAATTTCATTTCAGTCGTGTGTTTCAATTTCTTGCATTAGATTAATGATTCAATTTCAATCGTGTGTTTCAATTTCTTGCATTATATTATTGATTCAATTTCAGTTGTTTGTTTCAATTTCCTGCATTAGATTAATGATTCTATTTCATTTGTAGTTTAAACATTAGATTATATCAGTTCCTCTTCAATCTTGCATATACTTTGTGTGTGTTTCGTCAGTTTACGAACCCCAGGTTGAAAAATTAGATAGTTGGGCAAATACTACAATGCAATTAATTCAACATTAGTTCGTCCCAATGTAATGACTGTCATTCCTTGTTACGATTGTTGTTCCCTTTACAATAAGTGTCATTTATTCAAATAGAACAATTGTCGTTCCCTTTACGATTGTTGTTCCTTTACAGGTGTTTCATCTCTGGAGGCTGCGTATTGAAAACAAAAGGTAAGAACCTATGTAGGAAACAAGTAAAATGCTTGTGCCAGCACCTACCTTCGGCTGATGCATAGAGATTGTTTTTTGGACATATTTATATCCCAACACAGAGTCGAGTGGGTAGCAATCTGTGGCAAGCTGATTCAGCTTTTAGAGTTTAGTTTTGGTTTTCTGTCAGAGGTCCTTTTGTATATTCCATCGGGGATGTGTAAGTTTGACTTTTGTCCAAAATTTATGCATGAGATTTGCAAAGAAAATGACTCTTTGGTGAATTTGAATGAAACAAAGGATTTCTTTATGTCTCATCTATCTTGATTATCATCTTGGTGATTTTTCTTCTATCTTTACATTTATTTCAGCAACTGATATGTTCAAAAAATTACATAAAAAGTGAATTTCCAACAAGCTTTTCGTTGATAAAAGACTAGCCTAAGCACTTGTAATTAATACTTGTGAGTTAGGATGTTATTTTTGTTGGCTATAAACATAGGGTGATATTCCCGTCTATTTTGATTTAGCCAAGAAAAATCTGAAAATGCTTGAGTAAGATCATTTCATATATTTCCTCAACACTCCCTATTTATTGAAATCCAAGGAGGAATGTTATTGTTGATAAAAAAAAAAAAATCCACACTGAGTAAATAGACCTAAGCTCTTTGAATGGATTAACATCGTCATATTCCAATGAAAGACTAACATTACGAGGTTCATTTTTAAATTCTTCCCATTTTTCCTCAATTTCCCTAAATGCATAACCATCTGCAGGCATTCGAAGAATATCGTCTCCATTTCCATTTCATGCATGCTAATACATAAACTATGTTATACTTTCACACCTAAAAAATCGTTGCAAACATGGAATTATGGGAATATGACGAAGAACCTTTCGAGGCACCCTTTTTGTTACTTGATCGGTTCAATATCTATTGATATTGTTGGATTACTAAGAGTGGGGGGTGAATCAGTAATAGAGAAATCCAATCCTTTTCAACCACAAAATGCAAGTGTTATATCAATGCAACATTATCATCCAATAGTTGTAGAGTAAATAAATAATGAACAAATGAGCAATCATACACATACACAATACACCCGTGTTTTATGTGGAAACCCAAAGCGAGAGAAAACCACGTAATGATTTTTCTTATATGTCTTTAAGAGTTACATTCATTGGAATCACCAACTTCCTTTTTTTTCTAGATGCAACTGGAAGGAGGATCCAAACCCCTAGTTTCTCAGGCTACAACTTGAGGGAATCTCCAACTCCCCAATTCTCTGGCTACAACCAGAAGGAGGCTACAACCCCCTATGTTCTTCGGCTACAACCACTTTTCCTTGCCCCATCCAACCTCCCTGGAATATAAATGCCAAATGTAGACAACCTATCATTGTCACTGAATCAACCACTGCCACTGTCAACCTGTCACTGTCAACTTGTACCAATAACCTGTAACAACCTGTACCAATCAACCTGCACCAAACAACCTGTACCAATAACCTGAACCAACATGTACCATGCATCAATTGCACATCAACTATGACTCATCAAGATGTACCAACAACATCAACTATACACCTCATGTATGTGCCAACTCATCAACTACTTGCCTCAACCATGTACCCAACATGTACCTCAACCATAAACCAAAGACATACACCAATATAACCATCAAAAGTTATCTAACAATTCATCACTCTATCCATAAACCAAATACCGTAAACCCTTACATCAAACCATGTGCCACAACCTCACTGTTATGTAGCCTCAAGATAAACCAACAACTTCAACAACACATCACAACCAAAAGACCAATACCCATATGCCAAATACCAACAACAAAATACCAACTGTATCCCTCAACAAATATGATATATGCAACAATATTGAACATCCAATGCCATCTCAAGAGATAAACCCTAGCTCACAAAAAATACCTCAAACAAGATGTTCCATATCTCTCATAAATACACCCCAACCATGTTGTTGTCCCGATTTTTCTACCGCAATTTTTCTGCCACGATTTTTTTGTCGCACTTTTTCTGACGCGGTTTTTCTAACGTGATTTTTTGCCGCACTTTTTCTGCTGCGATTTTTCTACCGCACTTTTTCTGCCGCGATTTTTCTATCGCAATATTTATGCCGCGATATTTATGCCGCACTTTTTCTGCCATGATTTTTCTGCCGCGATTTTTCTGTTGCACTTTTTCTGCCGCACTTTTCCTGCCGCACTTTTCTCTATCAATAATATCTTCCCAAATAACCTTTCACAAAATATATATTCAATGATATTCAATAGGTTCAAGTGTGATTAAATGAGAGAGCCTTGCCTCTTATTTATACTTTCATGTAGCATCCCACTTTCCTTATTTTAGGGAGTTCTCCATTAACTTTATTATTTAAATAATTTATTTTTCAAACACTTTGACTACTTTGACCTTTTGGGGATTCTAGATGACTCATGAGGGTTCTCCAACTTCGCATGAGCATAACTCTCTAACCGTGAGTTATGTGACGTTCCACATACCACCGTAAATGGCATGACATGTACTATCCATATAGAATAGTCTTACCTACAAATATATAAAAACGCATACCATTATCCATCAAACAAACTTGGGTCCATTACCCAAACCTTTGTGCTACCAAAATTCACTACTAGACTTTCTTCAAGGGTTGACATTAATGACAACCAACCCAACTAATCAACAATATCCCCCTTTGGCATTGATGGCGACACTCTGATGCAATATTGAAGTCATATCACTCAATCTCCCCCTATGACCATCGCTCCCCCAGGAACCATGCCTATGTTCTCTGCATCTCATAAATCTCTCCCCCTTTTTCATCAATGGAAAAGGTATCTTTCCATCTGGGATTGTTGCCCCTAACTGAACTATCCTTGGTGATACTCCCCCTGACTGAAATCTTCCTGAAACGGACCTCCTGACCTGACCTGTCCTCTTTATGGTCCTTCCTCATGTAAATCTAAGTCATATAAGATAAGCATTAAAAAAAAAACATTTTTGAGTAGAAATTACTCCGCGTTTCTGGCGAAGATACTCAAAGGCTTCCTGTGGAAGTGGTTTTGTAAAGATGTATGCCACTTGTTATTTTATGCCCACATATTCAACTATGATGTTCTTCTCTGCAACCTATTCCCGTAGAAAGTGATACTTGATTGGAATGTGCTTCGTCTTGGAGTGCATCACCGATTTCTTTGAGATATTGATGGCACTTGTATTATCACAATAGATTGGAATGGGCTCATCATACTCAACCTATATATATGTCAGAGTTTTTTTCATCCATAGAACCTATGTACAGCATGTTGTTGCTACAATATACTATGCCTCGACTGTGGATAAGGATACTGATGATTGTTTCTTTCTTAGCCATGATACTAAACATTCACCCAAGTAGAATGCTCCTCCAGTGGTGCTTTATCGGTCATCAATGCAACCTGCCCAATATGCATATCTGTAGGCAATAAGTGATAGATCATTTCGTTTTGGATACCATAATCCAAAATCTTATGTTCCTTTGAGATATCTGAAAATCCTCTTCACTGCTATGACATCTGTTTCCTTTGGTGCTACTTGAAATCATGCCACTTGTCCAACTACCTGCATTACATCTAGTCTAGATGTTGTCACATATAGTAAGTTGTCAATCATTGAACTGTATTGCCTCTGGTCTGTAGACTTTGAATCATCATATTTTCTCAACTTGCAACTGGTTTACATAGGAGTGGTAATTGGTTTGTAATCTTCCATTTCGAACCTCTTTAGCATTTCTCTGATATATTTAATTTGAGAAATAAAAAATCCTTAGTTGCTTTGATGCATATGAAGACCCAGAAAGAAGGATAGTTCTCTGAGTAATGACATTTCAAATTCATTCTGCATATCCTTTTCAAATTTCTGGCTTAGCCTGTCATCATTACTTCCAAAAATAATATCATCAACATAAACTTCAATTAATAAAATACTATCTTGAGTTACCTTGATGTAGAGGTTGATGTCTGCACTTCCTTTTTTTAATCCTATTTGTTGTAGATATGTATCCAGTCTAGAGTACCATTCTCTAGGAGCATGTTTTAGACCATGCAAGGCCTTCTTCATTTTACACACATAATTTGTGTTCTCTGATAACTGAAATCCTTTTGGTTGTTCAATGTAGACTTCTTCTTCAAGTTCCCCATTTAGAAAAAGTTGATTTTACGTCCATCTGATATACTTTAATATTATTGGAGCAAGGATAAGATAAAAGAAATTGGATTGCTTCCATTCTGGCAATTGGGGAAAATATCTCTTCAAAGTCGATTCCTTCAACCCGTGCGTATCATTTACATACCAATCTAGATTTGTTCCTTGTAACTTGTCCATCTTCATTCAATTTATTTCTGAATACCCACTTTGTTCCAATCACATTCTTATTCTTTTTTCTTGGAACCAATTCCCAAGTGTCATTATTCTCTATTTCATCCAATTCTTCATCCATGGCCTTATTCCAAAATTCATCCTTTCTGGCCTCTTCAAAACTGTTTGGTTCAATCGTAGATGAGAGTGCTAGGTGCGGTTGTTCTGGTGAATGGATTCTTCTTCTAGTCTCAACTCCTGCATCTTTGTTTCTGATAATCTGATCTGAAGGATGATTCTTCTCTACTCGTTTGCTAGGTGTCTTTGAAGGCACTTGCTGAACTTTCTCTTCTACTTCTATCTGATCCTCTTCATCTTCCCCTTCTACTTCTTCTTCATATTCTGTGTCTTCTTTATAAAGTTGTTCCATTGATTCATTTTCGTCTTCCTTTAATTATTGTCCACCTGTTTCATCAATTGTTACATTGATGCTTTCCACAACTTTATTCAACCTCAGATTGTAACACTTGTATGCTTTCCTTGTACTTGAGTAACCAACAAGTACTCCTTTGTCCACACGAGAGTCAAACTTTCCCATTCTTCCATCTTCTCTTTTGATGTAACATTTGCATCCAAATACTCTG
>JASDQU010010244.1:191234-204784 GCA_032191745.1 Picea mariana
TCCAACCTCGACCATTCTCCATTAGGAGAATGTTAGTTCAGCAACACACTGACTACCCACAATGCAATAAATTTATCAGCACTCCCTCTCAACCAAGGGAGTAATCTCCACAAGTCCCAGCTTGTCCATAAAGTATACAAACTTCCCTTTGGAAAAGGGATTCGTAATAATATTTGTTATCTTCTCATCGGTGGAAATGTATTGGAGATTCAATTCTCCCTTATGGACTTTATCATGGATCTATTAGTACTTGATTTCAATGTGCTTCGACTTGTCATGGAACACAGGGTTCTCTGAAAGCTTCACAAAACTTTGATTATCATAGCATATCACAGTTGAAGCCAATGCCTGGTCCAATAGTCCAGAAACCAACTTACGAAGCCATATTGCTTCTGTACAAGCATCACAAGCTAAAANCTGTCACTTGCACTCCCTGCCCAATCGAAATATGTATATCCCTGTAGATTTACATCATCGTTTGAAACATATTTCAAACCATAACTAACGGTTCCATGCAAATTTCTTAATAAATTCTTTTCTACAATCCAATGTTCATGTCTCGGTTCCACCTAGAAATTGGCTCAATGTGTTCGAAGAGAATGTTTGGCATGGTATTAACCAAATACATCAATGAGCCATTCAACTGTCGATACATGGAGGGGTCTACCATATCAGAATGAGAGTCTCTCAACTTCTTCAAGTTTTTCACCATGGGAGTTTCCATGGATTTTCAATTCATCATCCCAAACTTCTAAAGGATCTTCACAACATACTTCCCTTGACCTAGGAATATTTCACCAGGATTCTTCCATACTTCTAGTCCCAAATAATAGTGCATGAGACCAAGATCCTTAGTTTCAAATTCAGAGGCTAGCTCCCTCTTACACTAAATAGTGAGAGGCTCTTCACCAAGCTCTTGGAGCTTGCTAGAGTCCATACAAGGCATTCTTTAATCTGCAAACATGGGACTCTCTCTAGTGCACCTATAAATTCTAGTTGACTTTTGTAAATAACTATTGTGTCATCTTTGTTAGATAAGATGTGGATGGATCAGATATTCCGATTTCCTAGTCCTCCCTTTAAAATTTTCTCTCTCTTCCATGTTTGTGAAGTCCAACTTAGTCACACATGATTAATTTTAGTAGATATGGACCGACATGAAAGCCAACTCACCACAAACACAGTAACCAAATCCGTCTTAATCCATACTTTTCATGGTGAGATTTGCTACAACAGAAGAAAATAATCTCTCATTTGCACTGTCATTTCATTAATTATGTCCTTCTCCATCCTTCATACCCTTTTTGCATTGCTTATAGTTGAAGGGTATCAAGAATCTATGCACTCTTTACCTTGTCCAAGAGAAACCTATTCAATGTGCAAACCTTGACGAAGAGAAACCTATTCAGATTATGCATGTGCCTTGAGTTCCACATAATATCATCTATCTTTCGATGAATGGCCAATTTACATGATCCAAATTGTGGACCTTCGTCCATTGTTTCTTCATCTTGTATCGATGTTTCAAGCAATCAATATTCTCAATGTGTTTCTTTACTATCTTGGTAAGTTTCAAACCCTCACACTGTATATTCAAATATTGAGGATTTGTTTTGACTCTTTGGTTTTCAGGTAGCCCTTGATGTTGGCACACTTCTCGTCATAACCATGAATCAATCGTGTTATCATGTATGTATGCCATTAATCCCTTGACCCTGAGTTCGCCTTGCAGAATTCATCTTCATCATTGGTCATTTTTGTTAAATAGGCGGACTATTATCTAAGACCGTCAACCATCTCTATGCTCTCTCATCGTGCAAATTGATTGTGGGTTATTAGCGATGGTTTCTACGTAAATTAATTTAAAAAATAACAAGATAAACCTTGAATACTATTATATTTTTGGTTACACATCTCTATCATGAAAACACAATGCAAGCATGTAGAAATTTTCACACAAAACAAAATCTATCTCTCATTTTCCTGGGGCCTCCCGTGAGGGAATCAAGCTCAATCCTGCTCTGATACCATGTTGAGTTTTTATATGAGATGATATAATTGATTACAATGATGAATGTGCCATATATAGAGAACATATGGTGACCATCCAAGAAAGTATGTGTCCCTTGGATAATAAATAACTACTTATTTATTATATATATTTAATATACCTTATATTATAAATATAATAATTATTAATCCAGGAGAATCTATTCCCAATGTTTCTGAAACATCAGCAAGAGGGACTTAGATATGGGGTAGTAGTCCTGTAATGGACCACTCCATATGTTGAACATCTTAGATCTTAAATGTCATCCTATACAACAATATTTTGAACCATTGGTCATAGTCCCATATGGTTTCTCCAGTATGTTGATTGATCTCCTTGATCTCCTTGATAAATTGGGATTATGACTTATGCTTCTAAAACTCCGTCGATAGATCTCTCTTATTTTTTGTCAGGGACCTCATCTGTCCCACTAGTGTAGTCACCTTGTACTTCATGTACCATGTCATAGATTTGTCTCTGAAAGTGGTCTCCAACTACGTGATCTTCAATTCTTCATATGTGATCCTCTTAACAGACCATATAGCCTCACATGTGAACCAATGTTTCCCTCTATCATCCTTACTCATCCCATCGAACAAGGGTAGCCTCAGTGTTGTATCTTGATTCATCATCCTCAATATAGCGTTGTATCCTCTCGACTGACTACTATGTTTTGGTGGTATTGTTACCAGAACTCTTCCCTATGAAGTATTGTTGACTTCATCCTCTTCTTCACTTGTATCTTCTCTTCTTATTCCTTCTACTCTTTCTTCTACTACTCTTTCTTCTTTTACTCTTACCTCTATGTTGTCTATTTTTCTTTCTTCTTGGTTACAAATGTGTAAGGGGAATAGCTCAAAGAGGGGGTTCCTCCATATTCTCTCATCATCTATAGTGAGGGATCCCAGAGAGATTCCTACCTATGGCCATCCAAGTCCATTCACAATTATTAAAGCCTCTTCCCCTTCTCGTAGGGGTTCTTCTCCACCTTCTCCTATGTCGTCTCTTCTACTCTATGAATTGTATTCTTTCGTTGTTGTGGAATATCTCAACTTCAGAGTGGATCCAACTTCATCTTATATAACCCTTCTACCACTAATATTGGTATCCTCACTTGATACCCTACTCCTAATGTCATGTCTCTTCGATGTAATACCCCTAGGCCGAACCCAAAATGTAAATATACATATAAATGTGAGTGTGTGTGTGTGTGTGTGTGTGTGTGTGTGTGTGTGTGTGTATAAGTTGGTGAGCTCATGATACCAAGCCTTGGATTTAGTTTTGTGGGAACATTCCATAGTTTGGTGATTTCGCGAGGATTGTGCATCAAAGAAAGAACGTACACATTTTATAGTGTAGTGTGCACTTGTGTAAGTGTGTGAGGATGGTGCACCAAAGGAAGAGTGTACGCATACCATATTTTTGCACACACTAGATTAAATGCAGAGTTTTGAGGCCAGAGAGCCTTTGTATTTATGCTTGTGTTTTGAGGCTGGTGAGCCTAGATGAAAAAGGCTAGTGAGTTTGTATTGTAAATGTAATCACCCTCAATATTATTAATATAATCACATCACTATGTGAAGACTCAACTCAGAAAAAAAAATGATACAGGAGGTAGGATATTTGCAGCAGTCAATAGAATATCAAACCATAGCCTGGTGATAGAAACCCCTTTTTCCTGTGGAGTTTAAGCTCAGCTCGGGGGTGACCTGTCTGTGAAATATTATGAGCAAAAAATTATATGGCTTATAGGAATGTTTGAGTCCTATACGCAGTTGGTGACTTTTCATAAGAGATAAGTGTTTTTCACTGTCTTGTTTAATTACTATGTGCTCTAATGTTATATTTTAAATGGACTTATATTCTGTGTGAAATTTCATCTTCATATTGTGGTTAAATCTATGCAATGTTACTTATTATATATGTCTCTGTGTGTGTGTGTGTGTGTAGGTTTCTTATTCCTGTATGCTACGACATAGGTGGACATGTGATCCAAAAAGATCTTTTAAAGACCATGGTTAAGTTTTTAAAGCAGGGGTTCATTAATCATTTAGGAATTGAAGAAAGAGGAAGAATTAATGAAGTAACATGGAAGCCATAATAAGATATACAGATCTGGAATTAAGCATAAGAATCAGAAAACCATAACAACAAAAGTTGTTAACGAAGTTCGGTAATATCGCGTACATCTCTAGGCCTTTGTCTCAGTGGGTGAGGTTTTCCTTATTTCTCTTCAAAGCTTCAAAAGTACATCATAAAAGTGTCAAATAGATTACAAACTGATATGGATGTGTTCTTCTAGATCTAAAGAACCCAACACAATTGACAACACTAAAAATGGATGAACGAAGATCCCAGAAATGGCCCGCAAAGTTTCTCTCCTCAATGGCTTCCCTGCATAAAAATGGCTTTGATTGTCAATTTCCTCAACATTTCTCCTTCTTTGAACCTCTTCAAGGCTGCAAAGAACCTATGGTTTATATAGTCTTGAAGTTGGCAACAATCTCCCAACTTCCCCCCAATATCTGGCCTCAAAAAGAGCTCCATATCCTCTAATAATGGCCAAAATCTCCCAAAACAGGCTAAAAATCCATAAAAATCATAACATATAGTTTAAAAACCCAAAAATGGTCAAACATTGGGTACAATCCCTTTCATCTAGGCCTTCGGTTGTATGCGCACCCTACATGTGTCCACGGGCTGGTGGTGGCTCGCTGGCCCCCTCCGGTCCTAGCTCCTGGTCCCGTGCGCATGTCCATATGGTCACGCCCCAAACCTCCATGCGCAAATAAAACTGTGAGGCACCCAGTCGTAGCCCCTGGTCGATCGGGGTTGGACCCTGCTGAATTTGGCTTATCCCCTAACCGTGCCACACGTCAACACTTATAAAAAATGCGTCATTTACCAACCAAGTCACATGGATAGCGAAGGTGGTAGCCCAGAAATGTTAAACCATTTCCCAATCCGGAGGTCTCGGGCTCGATTCCCCTGGAGGCGCAACAACCCTTTTACCCAGCCAACCTTGGGAAAATCTAGGGTACCACATGGCACCCTGTGATTTTTCCACATGTCACCCTGGGATTGGCCCATACTACTGATGCAATGAACCAGACATCACTGCCACATCACCATCGTACCTACCACATGTCTGTCATACCTACAACGTGTTGTACCTGCTATGTGTCATATGTACTGCACAGTCACTTGCCCAATCAGCTGCCACGTTATCCTTTCGTATGCCTAGTTGGCATCCGTATGGCCACATTTCCATCTGTCATTGGGCCATGTCACTGTACGAACTGACACATGTCATCCGTATAGTGACATGTGTCAAATCCGTACAGTGCCAACTTAGCCCGAAAGTGATGAAAACAAGTGACACATGTCACCTCATGGTGATGTCATGTCAACATGAAGATGTCATCATGACAACATCCTTATTCATACTAACATCACTTATCGTACCTACTGACGTCAGTGTTGACTTTGACAAGTTGACTTTTTACCTGTTTGGGATTTTGATCAGAATGCGATAAATTTCGCATACAGTGTCCATTTGAGAAAACATTATATGTTCAGAATCAGCACGATGAGATGAATGCAATGGCACTAGTTTCATCCGATTCCAATAACTTTGATTTTTAGGCCTTCCTGGACCCATTTTGGTTCCTGGATCCATTTTGGATCAACATGATAGTTGTAAGTGTTTTTTTCTAGCTACATGTATGATGGATATATGTATAGTGTTTCTCATGAGAAGTATGATAGTTCTTAAGTATTCATGTACATTAAAAGTTTTGGTATGATTAGAAGATACCAAAGCATGGTATGATACATCAAGTGCACAGTGAAGTGGTCTATGTGCACAAAGGTGATAAAATCTGCATTAAGCATTGGATTGAGTGCACATGTAGTAGTACTTTATGTGCAGAGTGTTACATGCCCAGATTTATGTGTGTGTACTAAAGAGATGAATAACACAGAGAATTCTAACATGTATTTTGTTGCTATGATTGTATTAAAAGAAGTGTATTCTTAGAGCAATACTGAACACAATTCCGGGTGCAATACCTTAAGGTTGTGCATCGTTATTACAATATACTTGTAACGGGGAGTGTTATAAGTAGTATCCATGCACTATGAATTTTCAAGTAGCATTGTTCAGTAGTGAGCTTGGGCTACTACAAAGAATATCCAAGAGATAAAAGTTGGATTGTCTGACGTGGCCCAGCTTGGGAGTATGGGGATGTTACATTCTAGTATTAGAGAACTTGGTTCAACACTGGACTAGTATGGACCAAAGATCAACATGAAGTAGACGTGTGTGTTAATTATTGGTGTTGTCCAGTGCAGATTTTATTTTGCATGGAAAACCATTGGTGCGCGGTATAGAGTTATGATGCGTGAAAAAAGAGCAATGCATGGATGTGCACACTGGAGTTTGGATTTTAAAAATCATCCAAAGGAAAAAGAAAAGAGAGGATTCTGAAAAATTGTGCATAACTTCCATAAAATTGTCGCATTAATTAGTCTAAAAAATCTTGTTGATTGCACTTTTTGCAAAATTAACAACAATTAGTTCAAGGAAGGATCAACGTAGAGATTAAAAGCATGGTAGGTGGGCAAAGAACCTATATTTAGGATGAAGAAATGGAAAATGTTTTACATTGGTATGGGTATTGAAGGTACAAAATCCAATGGACATAGGGAAGGCTTAGAAGTGAGAATGAACTTTGTAGAGACAATAATTTTTTTTCAAAAGGACGTCCAAATTTACAAAGTCGATAACAATAGACTTATGAAATCCAAGGAAGAACAAGAAGGCTTCAACATCAAGTTGCTATAGTTCTTGGATGGAATTGATAAAAATACAGAGACAAGTAGGTCAAGAAGACACATATCTCATGATGAGGGAAGGAAAACAAAAAGTGTTGACAAGAATATCCATCACTCTCCAAGATATTCAACTAGGAGAGCGCCCAACAGTTCAATTCCATCTCTTGTCATAAAGCATAAGAGAAGGACTGGGGTGGACGAGCTACAGGGGGAAATAAATAAGATCAAGCCTCCTACTTTTTATGGTGAGCATAAGAAGGATGAGGATGCAAAAACTTGGTTTTTGGGTATGAGGAAATACTTCCAGCTGCATAATTACTCCTCACAAGAAAAAGGGAGAATTTCCATTTATCAGATCAATGGGAAAGAATCAATGTGGTGGGATCGGTATGTACAAGTGAAACACATTGATGAGAAGAAGGTTATGTGGAGGGAATTCAAGTGATATTTTGAAAACAAATATTTAACCAAATGCCAGTATGATAGGAAAATGAAGGAGTTCTTTGAACTCAATCTTGGGAGCATGACCATAGACGAGTATGAAAGAATATTTTTAGAGCTGTTGAAATATGTGCCTTTATCAAGGAGGAACATGTGAAGATTCAAAGGTACATGTGTGGGCTGCCATCATTTATTAGTGACAAGATACACTATGATGATACCAATACATTGGAAGACACAATAAGGATAAATTAATGTCTCTATGATCAACAAAGGGGAAGACTGACTTTTGGAAAGGCTTGGGAATACTTGATGAAAAGCAATATGGAGCAGAGGAAGAAGGGGAATAGGACCCCATTTTTTGAGAAATATTGTGCAAGGACAACTAGTTTCCAAAGATCCTAGAATGATTGAGGCAATGGAACCTAGACCAAGGCAGCAACCGATGAAGTGTTGGGGTTGTGACAGAAATCATATGTTTATAGATTACCCTCAAAAAGGTGAAAAAATGAGGATTGTGCACAATGTACAAAAAGTTGTGACAATTGAAGACATGGGTAGAAGTGTACCTAGAATTTACATAGCTATGAACAACAAGCAAGTTGATTTTTAGTCGCACATGATCGAGGTGGAAGGTAAGATTAATGATCAACCCATTTCTATTTTAATTAACTCAGGATCTATTCGTAGTTATCTATATCCTAAAATGGTGGAAAGATTCCAATTCTCGAGAAGAAAACTTGTAAAACCTTGTTTGGTGTAGTTAGCTACAGGAGAAAAAAGAAAAATCAATGACATGGTCAAGGCATGTCCAATAGAAATGAATGGATTGTGCACAAAAGTTTATTTGAATATCATACCTTTGGGCTCATATTATTGCCTCATTGGTATGGGTTGGTTGGACCAACATCATGCTATTCTAGACTTTTATAATAAGGCATTTAATTGCCTGGATGAGCAAGAAAATTTGAAGACAGTTCAAGGCATTCCAAGAGCTATGACTATAAAATAAATTTCAGCCTTGCAGTTGAAGAAAATCTTCTGGAAAGGATGTCAATTATTTGCAACACACATGGAAGAGGCACCTAAGGATAAAGTTCCAAGTGTGGAAGAGTATGTAGTACTAAAGGAATTCAAGGGTGTCTTTAAAGAGATACCAGGGTTTCCACCGAAAAGAGATATCAACTTATCTATAAATCTGATGTCAATAGTAGCTCCTGTATCCAAGAATCCTTATAGGATGAGTACACTAGAATTGAAGGATTTACATATGCAACTTGAAGAGATTCTAAAGAAGGGGCATGTATGCCCAAGTATGTCTAATTTGGGTGCACTAGTTTTGTTCGTGAATAAGAAGGATGAAACATTGAGATTTTGTGTTGAATTCAGGTAGTTCAACAAGGTAATAGTGAAGAACATGTATCCTTTTCCAAGGATAGGTGACATGTTTTATCAACTGAGGGGCACAGGGATATTTTCCAAGATTTATCTCAGATCTGGATATCACCAAGTGAGAATAAAAGAGGAAAACATCATCAAGACTGCCTTCAGAATAGGGTATGGTCATTACGAGTTTACAATGGTTCTTTTTGGGTTGTCAAATGTACCAGATGTCTTCACGTGTTTAATGAATGGAGTTTTTAGAAGTTATTTAGATAAGTTTTTCATTGTCTTTCTAGATGACATACTTATTAACTCAAAGTCTGAGGAAGAGCATGAGAAGCACTTGAGGATGGTGTTGCAGGTATTGAGGGAGCATCAACTTTATGCAAAGTTGAGAAAGTGTTCATTTTACCAAAGGCATATTTATTACTTGGGTCATATCATTTTCGAATAAGGAATAATTGTGGACCCAATGAAGATCAAATCCATTGAGGAATGGCCAACACCCATAAATGTCGCAAATGAGAACTTTTATGGGACTAGTAGGGTACTACAGAAGGTTTATTGAAAGATTCTCAAAGATTGTGCATCCAATCACATCCCTATAGAAGAAAGGTGCACTATTTGAGTGTACTTTGAATTATGCAAGGATTTTTCAGCAGTTGAAGAGTTTGTTGAAAAGTGCACCAATTTTGAGAATTGTTGATCCTGATGCAGACTTCGTTGTGTGCATAGATTTATGCAAGGAAGGACTCAGTGGAGTCCTAAGTCAAAATGGACATGTGGTATGCTACGAATCAAGAAATTTGAAAGAGCATGAAAGGCTCTATGCTACTCATGATTAGAATTGGAAGCTATAGTCCATGCCTTGAATATGTCATGGCATTATCTCATGGGTAAAATATTTGAACTGAGAACAGACCATTGTGGTCTAAAATATTTGTTTGGACAACTAAGTTTAATTTTCAGACAAAGTAGGTGATTAGAGTTCCTTAGTGAGTATGAATTTTACATAAAGCATATCAAGGGAAAAAATAACAAGGTATTTGATGCACTCAGTAGGAGGGTGCATGAGATGCATGTTGCAACCATTAGAATGTACCAAACAAATTTTTGCGACATAATTTTAGAAGTTTCCAAATCATATTAGAGCTATATGGACATAAAGGTGAACTTACAATAAGGTATGTCACAACATAAATTTGAAGGTTATTAATTGAGAGAGGATGGGATCCTCATGTATAGACGTAGAGTCTATGTGCCAAAAGATCAGGACACTTGTAAATTTGGGTCATTTTGCTATGGAAATTTTGACGCTCTTATGACATTATGTCTTGGATATTGCGACGAATCTTAGACCCTCCTAATGTTGCTTCACGTGTCGTGGAAAATGCGACAAACCTAGGATATTGTCGTAAGAGCGACGACCCAATGAGGTCGTCGCAAGCAAGACGACATACGATGGTCATCGCAAGAGAGAAGACCTACGGTGGTCATCGCTAGAGAGATTACCTACGGTGGTTTTCGCAAGCGATATTACCTATGGTGATCATTGAAAGAACGACGACATTGGGAGCTTGTCGCTAGAAGAGCGACGTAGAGCGCTCGTCGCAAGAGAGACGAATAGTCGATAGTTGTGATGAACTATTCAAGGATAAGGTATCGTCGATGGTAACGATAGTTCATCACTCTTGCAATGACCTAATTAGTTCTTGTGATGAACTATCAATACTATCGATGATCTTATTCATCGCAAGATAGACGAATAGTCGATAGTTGCGACGAACTATCAAGGATAAGGTATCGTCGATGGTAACGATAGTTCTTCTCTCTTGCAATGACCCGAGTAGTTCTTGCGATGAATTATCAATACTATCGACGATATTATTCATCGCAAGAGTGAAGAAATATATATATATATATATATATATATATATTTAAAAAAAATAATAATAAAGATTAATACAAGAGAGTGCCTTTGAGGGTTATCAATTATAGTATCTCCATAACATATGGGTTAGTAAATATTCTTATTATTTACTTAATACATCTTTCATACTCTTTTGTGTAAAGGGTTGTAATATAGAATGGGTTCATTCATTTTTAAATGTGAGTATTGTTTGATTTTATGTCATGCAAATTTTGCAAACATGTGAAAGAAAATTTGATGAGAGCATACAATTAGCAAGGAATACCCATGATAACATAGTTTAGAGATGAATTTCTTCTCACAAATGGGATACATGATTTGTAATTTCCTGTTGTAAGTTTTCAAACCAACTCAATTATGAAGACATCAACTCCAATGGAGTTGTATTCTAAGCTTTTCTAGTATTTTATTTGATTTCCAAATTACCAATATTTTTATTAACATAGCTATATGTACAGCTTGTAAGCCTTACAGAATTGGGAAATAATGTATGGAAATATACATTTTGGTGCACGTATAAGCATAATCAGAAACCATATTGGTATGTGATCATTGTTTAAAAATGGACATACAAATGCAAGAAAACATTTGGCTAAACTAGAAGAAAAATGCAATATTAATGAAAGAACTCCTTAGCATTGAGAAATTCATATAAAATTATAAAAAAAAAGTGTAGAAGATTGAACTAGAACATGTATTTTTCATGAGATATAAGTTGTTGTTCTAGACTAACAAGTTGTTTGTTATGATGCATGTTATTGGTCAAGATTTTGCAGAGTTTTGTTTTTAATAAGGAAATACAAGCAATTTAGTAATAGGAAGGTGTGCAAAACCCAAAGATTGTAAATGAGCAATGGGCTTGTAATGTCCACATGTAGGGTTTTGATCATGGGACATAATATTATAGAATAACTTAATATTTGATGCATTGTAATGGAGATATCTTGTGCCCCTTCTAAAGGACCAAATGAAAATACTAATGTTCAACCACCTAGATAACCATTTAATGCAAAAAAATATCCCCACAAACTATTAGCACCATTAATGAAGTGTTTGGATGTTAGTATGGAAATTATTTGAAAATATTCCATGTGATCATGAATTTTGTGCAACTCCTAGAGGAATTATGGGCTTAATTCATTTTGCATAGATAGGATAACATTGGATCTATTCCAACATAGTATATCCAAAAATGGGAAATGACTTCTATACATATCTCCATTGAAGTCTTATAGAAATGAAGCAATATTATGAATAAACTGAATAAGAAACCCCATACATCATAGTAGAAAAAATTAAAATTGAACAACAAGTGAGCAACAAGAATAAATTCTTGTGAGAGGGATCCATCTACTGCCATTCCAAAAGTATTTGATTCATACAAGAGTGTGTGCTTCTTCAATTTTATGCATGTATAGTTTGATTCCATAGCATTGAATATGAAAACCACTATGGGAGAAGTAGCACTAAATCATAATGAAGGTCAAATAACAATATCTCTAAATGATAGCAAGGAAAAATAATTGAAACAAGCATATCAGGTTTTTGAAATATTTGGAGAAGGCACAAATGTCAAGCCATTGAAAATTGTTTATTTAAGAAGGGAGCTGAGGGGATCAAACACAATTACAGTAGTCTATTCAAATTTTCTATTACTTTTATTTTCTTCTTGCTATTACATTTTTTTTTACAATGTTCTTTTCCATGTATTCTTTTTGCAAATATATTTTCTATGGTCAATTTTGAGGCTAGCCTATTACAATGAAAAGCAAAAGAAAATTGTAAATAGAGATAAAAAGTAGACATAAACACAACTTCAATGAATATTTCAAGTCAACTAAAGGATGTCAAACAATCAATGTTTGAGAAAAAGAAGAGAAAATTGATAGCACCAAGGAAAAAGAAACTTGGCAAAGTGGAAACTAGAGCCATGAAAATTGTCTATGCATATGCCAATGCACATTAAAAACACATAGCCAAATTGTCTATGCACATTAAATTGTATATGCACATGCCAATGCACATTAAAAACATGTTATGTAAACAGTAATAGTACATATTCCATAATTAATCACACTCGATATACTACTACTCAAAGTTGATACAATGGAGTTACTAGTACAGATTCCATATTCTTCTCTTATTCCTTACTAGTCATTGAGCTATCATGTTATTCTACTTGGAAGTGGTATCTATATCTCATTCATTTCAAATACTCTATTTCATAATTATGGTTATGCTTATACTATGATATCCATGGTATTACTTATACACAACCACAAAAAACCAAGTTGAAGTATTAGATTAGTTGTGTGAATCATATGATATGATGAACTAAAGGGAATCGTATATGCTACATACTTGGGTTTGTTTCATTAGACAGAATGAATGGCCCCATAGTGGCCCACAAATGATGGTAATGTAAAAATAAATAAATAAAAAGAACCTTAAGAAGTCATAAAAAGAAGAAAAAAGACGAGACATACCTAATCTTTGATATTCTAATGTGTAGCATTGCATTGATACAACATCTAGATCATCTGCAAATGCGAGAAGTGCATACTATAGTAAATAAAAACACAATTATATTTAGTTTTTAGTAAAAACCAAAAAATACTTTTAAGACATGTCAATAAATCCTAATAGAAATTAAAACCGACAAGATTGCAAATAGTAAACACCATTGATATTTTTTTTTGTAAAATCCATATGAGAGGAGAATAAATAGTGACACACACACACACACACACATCTCAGATACGACGACCTTAATAATATCCTCTTGGTTTCAAGAATAATTTATTGGAGCCATATGATCTTGGAGCAAACCTCCCTCGATCTAAAGGAGCTACAACGAAGTCAACATTGACTATGTTGTTGCTCCATTGGATCGAGAGAGGTTTGATCCAA
>JASDQU010010244.1:302321-313619 GCA_032191745.1 Picea mariana
GGAAAATAGGATTAAACTGAAGTATTATGCCAGCTAATACCCTCAAGGGAATGGTCTAGCAGAATCAACAAATAAGAATTTAATCAAGATTATTAAAAGGATAGTTTCAGAAAACCACAAGAATTGGCAGAATGCACTATATAATGAACTTTGGTCTAATAGGGTAACTCCAAAAGACTCCATGGGTAATTCTCCTTTCTTTCTCATCTATGGAAGATAATCCATCCTCCCCCCACATATCTTAATTCCTTATCTGCAATTATCGTAGAAAATTCAAGAAGAAGATTATCCTCCTCTAGAAAACCGGATAAATGCTTTATTAAAACTAGAAGAGGTGAGAACACAAGAAAAATAGAGACTAGATCAACACCAACAAATTGTGAAGAGTTTGTTTGATGCAAATTCATCTTCTGATAGGAATTTTGATGTTGGGGATTTGGTTCTCAAGTGGGATAGAGCCCACGAGGGTAAGGGGGAACATACCAAGTTCCAAAACCTATGGCTATGACCATTTGTAATTTCTAAAAAATTGGGTCCTAGCTCTTTTCGTCTACAAAATTTGGAGGGACAACCAGACACTTTCCCAGTGAATGGCTAGGCTCTCAAGAGATATTTCGTTTGACAATTTCTGACCCACCCTCTTGTAAATATTTTTAATTTTCTTTTATGTTTTTGATTTTGGTTCTTTTCATTTTTCTTGATTTTGATTTGTTTTATAAAAATAATTATGTCTAAATTACCATTCAATTGTTAAAGGGAATAAAAAATCTTATTCATTAGTAGCAGTTGGTAACTTTTCAAGCACCTGAACAGTTAATGTCAAACTCAGATCAACATAGGGAAGTTTATGTGCAATCATTGTTTCTGGTTTCTCATTAAAATCACAGGAAGATGCGATTATTCTTAACAAACTTCTAACGTCATCCTTATTTTAATGAGGACAACTCAATTGTTCTTTCCCATCCTAGAGATGGCTTATTAACATAAACCTAATTGTCCAAATCACGATGAAAGTCATCAGAATAGAAAATTGTTCTTAAGTGATCAATCTTTTTCATTACCAGATTATGAAATCTTCAGTATCACCCCGTTCTCTTGAATATCATGAAGTTTTGGAAATTATAAACAAATTCTAGAGAGTTGGAAGCACTGTAATGTGTGGGAAGTGTTTGTAAACCCACCGAGACACTGAACAGGTCTGCTGGCAACAGGTAAATGCACACATGATACCAAGGCCTGAGGTACTAGAGTGGGTTAAATGATATCCCTGCTGAGGCTATGGACACCTACTGGTAGTAGTGGCCCTATCAACGGTATTGAAGTCATCTATATAAACATCGCTACACCTTTGATCTAAACAAGATACCAAAATACAATTTTTGGATAGAAATGCATCCAATGCTATGACTACGTTATTTTCTGATTTATTATCGGAACACTTGATCTATCGTTAATTGTTTCTAAAAAAAATTTTCATCTGTGTCCCTGACATAAATGTTCTGGTGATGCAGAGATAACTTCTTCGCCCAGCATGTCACCATTGTTGGAAGCCACCAATTTTGTCAATTTTATCATGATTAAAAGTCACCACAAAGATATAAAATCTTTCTGTAGCTGCCTCCTCCTTGCTTTTAAAATGATTTTGTCTTTTGGCTCCAAGTCAATTTATTGGGGTAACTTGTTTTATGAGTTTTTTGTTTAGATTTCGTTTGTTTTGTTTGAATTTCATGACTGCAAACATGAAATTCAAACAAAAACTCGGTTTGGGTAATCATTTTGTAGCCTGTGTTTTTCTTATTTTATTTTACCAAAGAGATTACACTTTAAGGGAACCTATATGTTGCTAAGTTTAAAGTTTCATAAGCTCGTTGATTAATTGACTGCCACGTTTTTTTATGTATTATGGGATTATCTATGGTTTATTATATGGTTTGATTATTTGATATCTATAATTTCTCTGCAAATTTTGATTAACAATTGATATATTCTCTTTTCTCTATTAGTCATATCACTTTCACATCATTTGGTACAGGTCTGATGTACCCACAAATACACCTCATCCTGTTGTCATGTACATTAACAACCCTCATTCATTATTCAAATTGGCATTTTATAGTGGTTGGGGTATAATACTCATTGTGCGTAATGGCTCATAGGTCTACTCATCCTCTATTTTTCTGTCACTCTAGGTTTAAATCACCAAACATGATAATTGCCCAAATTTGTAGGTATCAGGTTGTTTCAGTTTTCATAGACCTCTCCTTGTTATTTGTCTACTGGAAGACAAAGCCTCCCTCTCGTGGTGTCTACTGTGTATGTTAGACAGTAACCATGGCCCCTATGGTTTGAATCCAACCTAATGGCCATCAGACCCTTCTTGTCCATGATGATGCCATAAATGATTTTCAACCTCATCTTTGGGATATATTCATCTGAAAATTTGAAGGCTATAACAAGGCAATCACACATGCCTTTGCTCAAACGTTTGATGGGTTTAGAGCCAAATTTGGGGATGTGAAATTGGAGGTCACAGAGGACTCTATAGCCTGGGAAACAGGACTGCCACAGGAAAGAAAAAAATGGTTCAAAATTGATCAACTGGAAGACATGCCTTGGAGTCTATTCATGGTCTCTCAAAAATATACATGCTTCCCTAAAGGTATTCCTATTACCCTCTTTAAACCTCGATGGCAGGGCCTTATTTTGATTCTGAAACAGTTTATAACGTGCGAGGGAAGGTATGGTTTAGTATTTTTATACCACATCTGATTGTTGATGTTGTTCCTAGAGTTTAAACTAAACATGCCCTTCTATTTGTTGATGAGTCTGTATAAGATGTCAAAACGTTATAATAAACAGAGCTTGAACCCTTTGTCAAGCCTCTTTCATCATGAGCTTATAAGGATTATGTTTCTATCACACTTGTCTCAAATTGGGTACACTTGGGAAAGCTTCCTAATTCGAAACAATTTTTCCCAACCCAAGAGCACAATGAAATCACCTTTAAATGTAAACCCCAATTCTGATAATCTCATGACCGATAGTCAAGGTTTCGATTCACATAATGACTGTGAAATTAATGAACCAATTTTTGTTGCTTTGCAAACCCCCTTGGGTAAAAAATCACGATGTATCTTCACACCTAGAAAAAAATTAGAAGAGTTAGTGGATGTTTTAAAAGAGAAGGTTTCTTCTGATCCTGTTAATGAACCGAATCAAGGTTTTAGTGAGAAACCTACTACTAAGAAAATTCATAAGAGAAAGAAACAAGATAACTCATATTTGAGTTTTATTAATAAGAGATCTGGTTGATTAATATCAAGGAGTTTGAGAAATTGAAAGCAGGATCATTCGAGCTCGATCTCAGTGATTGAGGTCAATAATCACTACCCAGATGAAGAGATCAATGATTTCCTTGCACGATAAGATACATATAATCAGTGTCTTGGGAACAAAACTATTGGTCAATCTGTGCAATACGACTTTGTCTCTAGACTACCTCTGTTTTTGAAAGGCAAAGAGGGATTTGCTGGAACTAGCCATGATTTGAAACAATCCACAAGAAGAGTCAAAGCATCCATTGCTGAGTACACTCAACCTCAGCCTGCTATAGCACCGATACTTTGTGACAATTGTTTAGACTGGGTAGAACGTTATTACAGGGACATACTATATTTACAGGAACAATTAAAACATCTAGTTGCTCACAATTCTTTGCTTGAACAAGAAAATCAAGATTTGAAGGCATGCATAGATCAGGCAAGTAAAAGGCCCAAAATATATGGTAGTATAATTATAAAAAATGCAACCAACTTCAATGCCATCATTAATTTAGAACTATTTGACCCTTCACTGTCTAATTTCCAAAATGGTAAAAGTTGTTTTTGATTTTATTTTATTTTATTCTATTATGAAAGTCAAATATTCAGATTTAGTTTTGATTTTCTTTGTTAATATAAGACTAGCTACAAAATCTCACGATTGTGTAGCCAGTCTATTTCTGAATGTTAGTTGGCATTATTTTCTGAATATCAATTTTGTTTTGCTATCTCCAGGAAAATGATAATTATGGTGCTATTTACATGGAGAAACCATCTTGGATCATACACTGTATAGTTTAGTAGTTTCTTTCTTTTATTTGATAAAGCTTTGTTATTATGTAATAAATTTTGATGAACCAACTCCTATAGGAATGGTTTCATGTTGTATTGTTTTTGTAAAACAATCTATTTTTGGGGGATTGCACTCTATCTTGCATGATAAGCATTTGTTAATACAAAACTAGTTTAAATAGTGATCATTATTAGTGGTGAAGGGAAATTTTGATGGGATACATTATGGACATGTGATTATGAGAACTAATATGGAGAAGCTATTCACCATTGTCTTTAGACCTGTGTGATGCTTGTTCCATTATGTTCTTGTATGGCCTCTATCTTATAAGATATTATTATGTTCGATGCATCTTTAGCCTTTGTCATCATATGGTGTTTCATAATGTTAAGTATTTAAGATGTTGTCTATAATTTGTTATTCCATTTTGCATCTGTGATCAATATTCCACTTGATTATTATTGATTTATTCTAGATATTAAATGAAGGATCATGATAATACTTTGAATCGAGTTTCCTCTCTTTCTAATTGTTGATTATCATAATATCACCAGATTCTATAGTTATCATTATGTTGTTATATTCTCACTCTGATACATCAAACACTTATTTGAATTTATTCTGGGAGTATTAACGTTGTTTTGTTAAAGGTTTCTCTCATATGTAGGATAGTTAGGAGCTTGAATTATCACAGGAAGATAAACTCAATTTAATCGATTAGTTACAGGTTAGTTTGCTTGTGTTTTTAATTAAACTATTAATGAAATGATGGTCGCCTTAACAAGATTTGACTATTTATATATCGTCATTTCAAATATATTTTCTTAGCATTCATTAGTTTTAGATCCTTAAACATACAAAAAGAAGACAAAAAAGATTTATGTGCTTTATTTATCTAGTTTAGAGACACTTTTAAGAACATTCATTTCACAAGATTTCAAGAAAACCTTGCAAGTTGTATATAGACAATTTATAATCATGTGCACATACTCATTTTCTATTTAAACACTTGTAATTAGTAAACCTATATTCTTAGTATCATATATTTTAGATTAGTTTCATTTCTTTTATTATTTTTAGGACTTTAGTTGGCCAATGGAGCCATTAAACTCGTCGGGTTATTTCATTCCAAATGGCTTGGATTATTTAGACAACCCAGTCCGGATTTGACCTTCCAGTTGAAGGTGTGTCACTTATTCCCATAAACACCACAGTATAACAATGCGCAACATTTTGGATCACCACCGTAGTACAATAACGCATAGCTACAATATAATGAGGGACCTCAATATAATACACCATGCAGAGATAATCAAGGAAACAGAGGAGGCTTCAGAGGAGGAGGCCATGGAGGAAGAGGATTTGGAGAAGGTCAAGGAATATTTATTTGTGATAACTGTTAGAAACCATGGAACTATGAAAGATACTTCCCAGGACCACCTGTGACACGTATGTATTGTCGCACAACATACCATGAAACAAAACATTGTCCAACACTTTTGATAAAAATACATGATAAGAGGAACCAGACCAATCCGAACGTGCAATGGATAGGTGTGGAAAATAGAGAAGAGGATGTGAAGAAGATTAAGGTAGTTTCTAGAGGTGGAACTAAGAAAGGAGAATATGCGGCTGAGAAGGATCAAGACCAGTGCTAGTGGGTCAGGAAGAATACAATGCATGAACAAAAGTTTGATGCATGCGAAGAAAAATAGATATTCCAATAAGATCGGCATGATATTTTGAAAAACAATATCGTGTCTACTTCAGGAATGAAGACAGTAGATGAGATAAAAGTGTATGAAATTCCTCCATTATTTTATCAGACCAACAAAGAGTAGCCTTTAGAGCAAGTGAGTAACTTAAGAAACTTTTTGGGATCATGTGTAAAATTGTTGAATGACATAAATACTTTACAAGTACTACATAATTTGTTAGAAAAGTGTAATTCAGGGGAAGAAGGGGTAAAAAGAGTAAACCAGTTTTGTAATAAGAGAAGAACAAGCAAAGAATTCAGATTGAATGCAAACATAGGAGATTTCAATATGGGGGATATCTTACTAGACTTAGGATCTGAAGATAATGTCCTGCCAAAGAAGACATGGGAAGCTATGGGACAACCTCAACTGGGGTATTCACCTATTCAGTTGAAGTTGGAAAATCAAAACAAAGTGGTTCCAATTTGTAGGTTGAATATGATTCCATTATATATATATGGTGTGTGCACCATGGAATACTTCGAATTCATTGACATAGTAGATAATACTTCCCCATATCCAACATTGTTGGGTCTGGATTGGGATTTTGATAACTAGAATATTATTAAATTGAAAACAAGGAAGATGATATTTGGATTAGGAGAATACAAATTTATTGCGCCATTGGATCTCTCATAAGGAGGAAGGTATGTGTAACATGCAACAAACAATATTCTTACAAAAGATGTCAATTAGTTATAAAGAACTACCACAGACGAAGAGGATTATATTAACCCAAATGCAGATGGCATGTTAAGTTGGATGAGTATTATTTCTTTTTCTTCAGACTCTGACATGATGTTGTTCCTAATTTCTACACTTGATTGCTAAAGGGAAAGGCTAGGGCACCTCAAGTTTTGAAATGATTGGGTTTTTTATGAACCGAGTTTAATGGTCAGTTGATAAATGGGTTTTCAAGGGTGGATATGTAATTGGGATATCTAACAATATCACTGCAACATTTCCCTTATCTAGTGGAAAATATTATGATGAGAAGACACATATATGAAGAGATAAAAAAAATGAATACAAACAATCATACAATTAGTTACTTGTTGTATAAAATTTCAGACTTGAAGTAATTTCCAACTCTAAAACATGCACTTATATACAAATCCTCCAAACAGGTTTCATTACAATTTTTTTTTTACTAAACCAATAGCTGAATTCAGGTTGCATGACAATAAAAGGTTCATTAAAACAATAGTTGAAAGGAAAAGAAACAACACATTGTATACATTTCCAATTTTCTTCTAAATAAGATAAGAAGATATATGAGATTTGAAAATGAAAACACAATCTGTCACCAAAAGTTATATTCACCAAGTGGGAAACTTAAACAAGATTTGCTTCAAGGTCCAGCCACAATCCTTATGCTTGATCCCCAAAAGCTGAACCATTTTACATTCAAAAATATATCTATTTATCCCTTTTCCCCAAGAGAATTAGACCACCTATCTCAACTCTAAAATTTTAGTTTATCTTTACATCACAGTCAGACTCTATAGGTACAAATTCACTTGTTACTACTTAATTACAAACTGTAAAAAATTTCTTGAACTAAGTGGAAGTGTCAGTTCATAATCTTCTCTTTAATTCGACCTCAAAAAATGTTTTTTTTTATTATCAAAGGATAACTACTTATTACAAGTGGTAACAATGCCTCTAACTACATCTAAACAAAATCATATTAGTGCAACTAGAGATGATTTTTTGATAGCTGAAGTAGAAAGAGATCATATCAATACATCTTCATAAGTTGTTGTTGGTTTTCAACTTTGCATGGATTCCCATGTACACCAAAAACTAGAGACCAAACTTGAACACTAGACAAAATGCACCCATAATTTGGTGAATTTATGAGAAAAACAACCTCAAATTTCTCTTCGATTCTCTCAAACTATGATACCCGTGTAAAATATGAGAGAGGTTTTTCTATATGGACCTATTCCAAACAAAAATCTATTTCTTTTTTCAAAAAATAATTTCAATATGTTTGTAAGGTGCACCCAAAGACAATAACAAAAACATGAAAAAACAGAGCATTTTGGTGAATTTTTGGAAAAAATGACCTCAAAGGTCTCTTCAATTATCCAAAATCATGATACCTATGTAAAATATGAGAGGTTTTTTGAATGGGATTGTTCTAAAAAAAAAATCTTTCAGTTTTCACAAATTCACCTCATGTTGTTCAGAATGAGCGATGAAATCTAATGACTAAAATAGGGAAAAACATAGTTTTTTCAAAAAAAATTGGGCAGCGCCTTTTGATTTTTATTCTGCAAATTTTGATACTTATTTTTTAGATTTGAATGTTTTAATTGAATATGTTTATATTTTTTTTGTAACTCATGGATTTATTGCTTCATTCTAACATTCTATTGATTGATGCTTTCCACTTGCAGATTGTTATCTTTCATTTCCTTGATCTTAGGCCTGGTCTCAATTTTCACTTTGTTCTCACCTTTAAGATCATGCTTGGGTTTGTCATCAAATGCATCTTTTATAGGTTCATTATCCATCAACATTTTTCCCTTTGTCTCTGGTTTGATCTCCTCTAAAACCTGTTTTGGGACATTCTTTGTTTCTGGGCTCATACCCTCAAAATCATGCTCAGGATATGGACTATTGTCCACTGGATATTAATCTAGTTGTGCATAAGTAATGTAATTTGTTTATGGGACAACAGGTTTGACCCTTGAGGTCTCTCCTTTGGTGCATTTCTTTTGGTCGTTATGTTAGGTTTGATTGGCATTCTTGGGACTTGGCTTCCCTCCCTCTTTTTGCTTTGTTTTTCCTTGGGAGATTCTTAAATGCTTGTGTCAGATGAAATAGAATCTCTTGCAACTATTACTGGGATAATCTGCCTCTTCCTCTATTGTTTGGTTGTATTTGATTTGGGGGATTTTTCTATCTGCATAGTAGTGGGCATAGTTTCATATTCACGAGGTTCAAGGGTCGATTGGACTAGTGAGTTGTCCTATCTTTCTCCCCTCTTGATATAATTCTTGACATAATCCTTTCCACTATTTCTTGTTTGGAGAGTGGTGATCATAGGTATGCATTGTTTTAGTTTTAATTAGCAGCTACAATAATAACCACACACACAACCATGCAATAATAAAAACTTGAGGTACAAACATATATGATCCTTATCATGAAGTTTGTAATGATGGTTAAAATGGTGGAAACACGCATGATCTCGAGTGCACAAAGATATTCATGTTGGCATGTTTTATAGGCAGCATATTCTTGTCATTGATGGAAAGTACAACAACGACGATGGCTTAAGTACAGGAAGAATGTGCCAGGTGGGCACCAAAAGTATTTTGGGAAGACGAAGTAGAGCAAGATCGATAAGATCAGAAGAGATAGTGTAGAGTATGTGTGTTTTTCATTGATGGTAAATATCACGGTGACCAGTGTAGGGATAATGGCATGGCAATGGAAAGTTCAACAAGTGATCGTTGGATCCCATTCAAAAGCGTAAACTCCAGGAGTCAAGGAAGCAACTCACGGAAGAAAATCGTGAAATGTGAAACCACGACTTAATCTCCATTTTGGAGTTTCGAATACCGGGAGTTGGAGGTGTCAAGGAAACTCACGACAAGAATGATGAAATCACAAAATGTGAAACCATGATGTTTAGGAGTTTCAGATACCGAGAGTTGGAGGAGTCAAGGAAGAAACTCACAACAGGAACTCACGATATGCGAAATCATGAAAAGATCTGGACCGTCGAATCATCAATATTGTGGATCGTTGATCTAACTCCATTTTAGAGTTTCAAATACTGGGAGTTGGAGGAGTCAAGAGTTGAGACTCTTCATCACAGGAGTCCTGAAGTTGCAAAATGAGAAACGTCAAAATCCCAAAACAGGCACATCAACAAACCACGTTAGCAAACCACATCAGCTAAGGACACATGGCACAATCAGGAAATGACAAGTGTCAAGATGATTCAACATTTTAGGAACATGTAAGTCACAAATCAGAGTGACACGTGGCAGCTATTTGGAACGTGTCAATCCACATGTGACGTCAACAGGTTTACGTCACATCAGAACTTTCTATTTTAGGGTTTTACATTACAAGCAGAAACTCCACCATCATGAAGTCTCGAACTCTAAAATGCCAAAAGGGACTATTGTGAGTCTCGAAATCCCAAAAGGCAAAACTCTGAAATCTCATCAACCGTCCATCTCAGTGGGTTATGTGAACCGTCTGATCACTTCGGAGATTTTTTGATCATGAATTTTATAATGTTGGAGTCACGATCACTCGAAGGGAAAAATGCCAAAATCTCGTCAGTCGTTCAATTAAGAAAAGAAGGGATCAGATTATGAAGTCTTGTGGATCGTTGATATGGCTCCATTTCGGGGATTGCAACTTGGAGTGTCGAGACACTTCTTCACAAGAATGTCGAAATGTCGAAATGTCAAAATGCGAAAACACCTTTTGGTGTAGGCTGTGGTCACCGTCAATGGTCATGTGAGAGGGAGGAGCTAGCACCAAGTTAAGCTCCTTTTTGATGATCGTAACATCAAGAGTCGATACTCTTCACCACAGGAATTCCGAAATGCTGAAATGTCGAAATGCGAAATGGCGAAATCAACGCTAGACCATGTGCTTGTAATCCAACGGTGTTGGATACTTGGAAATATAATCGAAGGGCTACTGTTGCTCTTCACAATTAATTGATCAGTTACAATTCAGTTAGAATAATTTAATCATGACTCTTGGATGGTTGGTGATTCAGTTATTGATGCGTTTTCTTGGAGGTTCACAGTGTAACTTATTAAAATGACTGATGGTTTCTATGAGAGGACTCGAAGAGACTTCAGGGTGATCGTCAGAGAAGATGAAGAGTCTTGAGGCATCTTCCAATGGTATGAATACTGTTCATATAGGCTATTGATAGATGTAAGACCGTTGGAGCCTGGAACTACAACAGAGGGAATGAGCTCGACCGTGACAGAGAAGATAAAGAGTCTCGACTGCTAGAGAGGCTAAGGAATCTTGACATAACACTCAGTGATGATGGATGCATGGGTTTAACTGCCAAAGAAGCTGAAGAGTTGCAATGATGATCAGACAGAGCACTCGACATGGGGAGAGCATGCAGAATCATTGTGAATAGAGCATGCAAAAGATGCACAGAGATAATAAAAATGTAGAATAGAGAAGAGATTGGGTGATGTTGAGAGTGATTCGGGTGTGTAGAAGGAGGTAGAGTGCAGTAGCTAAAATTCACAAAAGAGGAATGGTGCATAGAAGGGACATAGCAAACAGAGCATAAAAGGTAGAAGAACATAAATCATAAGGAAGGTGTGCAGGAAGACACTGATGCAGGTAGAGCAGAGCAGTGTAGCAGAATAGTGATGAGACCAGTAAGCCATTGATAAATATTGTATCACTGTGATAAATT
>JASDQU010010244.1:313912-340067 GCA_032191745.1 Picea mariana
GGAAACTCAATCAACCCCTTGACTTTACAAATCTTCAAGAACAACTTCAAGGCACTGGTCTACCCAAAAACCCTTTAGGTGGAAATACTACCAATCCTGCTAAAACTCTTATCCCTGAAGCTGGAGGATTTGGTATCCCACCATCCCCACCTAGTTCTTCTCCATCCTCTTCAGGGTAAGAGTCTTTAGAGGAAGGCAGTTCTTCATCTGAACCATCTCAGCCTTTGACACCACCAAATTCCATGGAAAACCAAAATAATCCTGCCTGACCATGGCTCGATCAAGATGTCGTGGCTGTACCCGGACCCCAACACCCACTACCTAAACATCCAGAGAAATGGCTTCCCAAATTTGATCCATATTCGAAGAAATCCACTAAGGATCACATCAAGAAATTGATGTTGGCCATTAGACTTCGGAGTTTTGAATATGAAGATGTAGTGTGCAGATTATTTCCTTATACTTTTGAGGGAAATGCTTCCGCCTGGTATTTCTCTCAACAACCACCGACCATCGTCTCTCGAGACAAGTTCAAAACTTGTTTTCTAGAAAAATTTGGAGATGATAAATCTCCAGAAGTCTTGATTATGGAACTCTCTAGCTTAAAAATGAACCCTAAAGAAAAAGTGAAGGACTTTAACCAAATGTTTTTTATGTTAAAAAACAAAATCCCTGTAGATTCGATGCCTGCAGAAAGCTTAATTGTTGCATATTATACTAAGGCCCTGCATAATAACATAGCCATATGCGTTAAAAGGTCCAAAAAGAACACGTTGTTAGAAGCCTTTGAGGAAGCAAGTCAAATTTAGAAAGATACATTGAGCTTAAAAGATAATCTTAGTAGTGAAGATGAAACAACTTCATCTTCTAAGAAGAAAATAGAAATTCTCTCTAGGGTTCCTCAACCTAAAAATCAACAAGAAACATTAGACCTCGAGAGCCTACAGAAAGCTTTCCAGAAATTGTCCAATCAAGTCGTTGACTTGAAAATATCATCCGAGGAGGCATCTACAAGTATAGGAAGTTTCAAACCTCCTTTTAGAAAGCCTTTCCCTCCAAACCGGCCAAACCCAACCACATAAGGTTTACATTTTGAAAGTTTACAGTATGCTTTGCAAACGATATTAGAAGCGCATGACAATTTTGTTTCTATTCCTCCTGAAAATTCTGATGATACAGTTGAGGAAGAGGTAACAAAAGAGGAAGACTCATCTCCTTCTGTTTTCGGGCACTTGTCAGATAGAATTTTCCAAGCAAATTTTGAATTTGTTCACCCCTACAACGCTAGGAGTAAAACACAAAACAAGTCTCTACCCGAAACAGGTAAAAATGTGTTTCCAAAATAGTCAAATCAAACTGAAATTAGACAAAGCCTAGATGCCCCAGTTTTAGAGTATGATTTAATTGAAGATCTGAAAAAATTAAGGGCAAATATTTATGATTTTGAACTACTGAAATTTCCTCTTATTTTGCAGAAAATACTTCAAGGCATCGTTGAAAGTAGTAAAAAGAGTGATGTTAGCAACAAAAAATCAGCAGAAATTGATTTAAACGCAGCTAAAAATGCCCCAACCAAAAATACATCTGAAGATCAAGACAAAAGGGACTTAGTAGAAAAAACCGTAGGAAATCTAGATAAAATTGTTTTAGGGACAACAATAAAAAATCAGCAGAATTCTGTTGTTTCCGCACAAAAAAATGTCCCCCCTTTTTTATAAACTTATGAAATTTTTAATAGGAATGTACATAATTGTATGGTTGACTCCAGTGCATCATCAAATGTGATGCCTCTGTCTGTATGTCAAAAAATTAATGCAAAAGTAAAACCTTCTGATCTTAAAATCATTCAGCTAGATCGAACAAATGTTAAGGTGATCGGTGATCTTAAGAATGTGTTGATTAGATTATTATCCAATCCTAAAGTTCATCATATAATTGATATTATCGTTGTTGATATTCCTGAAGTTTATGGTCTATTTTTAAGCAGAGATTGGGCAGAAAAGCTGCACGGTTATTTTGCTACAGACTGGTCTCACTTGTGGCTGCCTAAAAATGGACAACCCAAAAAAATTAGAATAAAAAGAGAACGTTATCTTAAGCATATTGTAACAGATCTGAATGATCCAAATGAACATTACATTACCTCCGCAAATTAGATTGAAATGTAGGGAACGAATACCTCTTTTGGTAACTTCATGACTGAAATTTCCTCTATCACTGATCCATGACAACAATCTAAAGTTATAGCCTATACTCAGGCACCAACTTTTCCGAATACGCCAAGTACTACTAATGACGCACAGATCTGGTCCCTATATTTTGATGGATCCAAATATCGAGAAGGAGCAGGTGTTGGCTGTGTGCTCATAGATCCTACAGGTAATAAAACATTTATTTCTTGTCTATTAGAGTTTTAATGCACTAACAACACAACCAAGTACGAATCACTTCTGTAGGGACTTAGGAAATCACTAGACATGGATGTGCAAAATATGATATATTCGATGATTCAGAAATTGTGGTCAAATAGGTAAGATACACAATACACTGTTTGTCACCACATCTGAAGATTTACCAAACCAAGGTATGGGATTTAATTCATAAATTTCTAGCATTTAATATAAATTCCATTCCTAGGATGAGTAATTCAGAAGTTGATTTACTAGCTAATGTTGCTTATAAATTGTTTCCCGCTGAAGGTCTTTCTCCTAATGTGTTTTCGATTGAACTGTTATTTAGGCCATCGATTCCGGAAAACATCACAAATTGGAGAGTATTCATTGATGACCAGTAGATCATAAAATTTATGCATATGGAAGACACCTTCTAGGATGCAGTTATTGATGAAGGCACTCATGACTAGAATCTCTGAAATGTCACGGTAATATCTGATCCTCGATCTCCTAAATCAAAATTCGAGCTGGTAAACTCTATCCCCAGATCTGTTGTGATATTAGAAAAAAATTATGACTTGCACGACAAGTTTAGAGGGGTAGTCAATTGCAAAACTAACAGTTCCTCTTTGATATATGAAATTGTTAATATAGGAATAAGAGATAATACTCAAAATAGTAATTTGGGAAAGGGATGTTCTGAACATGAAAGATCCACTTTTATAAACTTATTTAAGGAATATAAATATGTATTTGCATGGGCATACGATGATGTAAAAACTTTCGACCCAAACATCACACAACACGTAATACCTATGAAGCCTCAAACTCAACCTTTCCAACATAAGTTGAGGAAAATGCATCCAATATTGGAACCTACCGTTAAAAAGGAACTGAATAAATTACGATCTTCAAAGATAATTTTTCCAATTAGGCATACTCAATGGGTGTCTAACTTAGTCCCTGTAAGGAAGAAAAGTGGTGAAACTCAACTTTGTGTCGATTTTCGAAACCTAAATCGAGCATCTGATAAAAACAACTACCCTATTCCTCCAATGGGACAAATTATACAACAGGTGTCTCGTTCCGAAAGACTATCTTTGTTAGATGATTTTTTAGGATACAACCAGGTCCTTGTGTCTCCTTCAGACCAGCTTAAAACCACCTTTCGTACCCCATGGGGCACTTACGCCTACATGAAAATGCCTTTTGGACTGATAAATGCTGATGCCACTTTCCAGAGAGAAATGGATATTTATTTTTGTGGCCTCATTAACTAGTCAGTTGTGGTCTATTTTGATGACGTCACTGTATTTTCAAAAAACAAGAAAGATCATTTGTCTCACCTTAGGGTTGTCTTAGAATGATGCCGCAAGTTCAGCATATCTCTCAATCGTAAGAAATCAGTCTTTGCAGTAGAGCAAGGAAAACTGCTTGGGTTTATAGTGTCTAAGGATGGAATGATTATTGACCCCGAAAGAACCCATGCCATTGCTAAACTTCCCGATCCTTCCAAAAATTCCATGTAATCCTTTTTGGGTAAGATTAATTTTGTCATAAGATTTGTCCTGAGTTTCTTAGGAATGGTTCGACCTCTACAAAATCTAATTAAAATTGATGTTTTGTACCGATGGGGACCATATGAAAGTCAGGATTTCAATTCAATTAGAAAAGAAATGATAGAATCCCCTTCCTTAATGAGTCCCGATTTTTATCAGGATTTCACTCTTTACACTTTTGCATTTGATCGATCCTATGTTGATGTGCTTACACAAAAAAGTATTGAAAGTAATGAGATACCCATTTCCTTCATGAGATCTTATTTTAAAGGAGAAGAACTTAATTACCTTGCAGTGGATCAGCATGCATATGTTGTTTTTAAAGTAGTGAAACACTTCCGGTCTTACCTATTGAAATCCAGAACCAAAGTTGTTGTTCCTTACCTCGCTGTAAGAAACTTGTTAGTACAAAAAGAGCTAGGTGAGAAAAGGGAAAATTGGATGACATCACTACAGGAATATGACATTGAAATAAATCCTTCCCAAATTGTTAGAGGTCAAGGCCTATGTAAACAAGTGGCTAATTCGGTTGAGGAACAAGAAAGTCAAATAAACACATCAACTGTAAATCAACATAATGAAAAATAGATCAGTTGTGCACAAGCTACAACCAATTCTTGGTATGAGAACATTAGATTTTATTTAACGCATGGATCTGCTCCCCACAATATTGATCTCAAAAATAGAAGAGCACTTAGGCTTAAATATGCATCTTTCCCGTTAATCAATGATATATTGTTTCGAAAGAAATTTGATGGTGTTTTTCTGCGTTGTTTAGAAAAGGAGGAGTCTGAAAGAGTGTTGGCTGAACTTCATGTCAGTGAGGCCGGTGGTCACTTTGGTGGAGATACCACTACCCACAAAGTGCTAAGGGATGGATACTATTGGCCTACCTTGTTTAAAGATTCCCATACACTGTCTCGCAAATGTGTAATCTGCCAAAAGGATGCAAGAAGGGTGAAAAAGGTATCTTTTCCTTTGCAACCTGTTATTGTAGACACACCTTTTCAACAATGGGGAATAGACATTATAGGACCGATAAATCCCTCTTCTTCACAACAACACAAGTACATCCTCACAACAACAGACTATTTCACAAGATGGTCTGAAGCTTTACCTTTAAAAGTGGTCAACACCAATCAGGTAGTGTCTTTTATGAACTCCCATATCATTACTCGATTCAAAATTCCTGAATGTCTGGTTTTTTATAACGCCTCTTAATTTTCGTCCCTTGATATGAATGATTTCACTCTCGAAAATAGGATTAAACTGAAGTATTTTGCCAGCTACTACCCTCAAGGGAATGGTCTAGTAGAATCGACAAATAAGAATTTAATCAAGATTATTAAAAGGACAGCTTCAGAAAACCACAAGAATTGGCAGAATGCACTATATAATGAACTTTGGGCTGATAGGGCAACTCCAAAAGCTTCTGTGGGTAATTCTCCTTTATTTCTCGTCTACGGAACATAATCTATCCTCCCCCCACATGTCTTAATTCCTTATCTGCAATTATCGCAGAAAGTTCAAGAAAAAGAGTGTCCTCCTCTAGAAAACTGGATAAATGCTTTATTAAAACTAGAAGAGGTGAGAACACAAGAAAAATAGAGATTGGATCAACACCAGCTAATTGTGAAGAGTTGGTTTGATGCAAATTCATCTTCTGACAGGAATTTTGATGTTGGGGATTTGGTTCTTAAGTGAGACAAAGCCTGCGAGGGTAAGGGGGAACATACCAAGTTCCAAAACCTGTGGCTGAGACCATTTGTAATTTCTAAAAAATAGGGTCCTAGCTCTTTTCGTCTGCATAATTTGGAGGGACAACCAGACACTTTCCCAGTGAATGGCCAGGCTCTCAAGAGATATTTCGTTTGATGATTTATGACCCACCCTCTTGTAAATATTTTTAATTTTCTTTTCTATTTTTAATTTTGGTTCTTTTCATTTTTCTTGATTTTGATTTGTTTTCTAAAAATAATTATGTCTGAATCACCATTAAATTGTTAAAGGGAATCAAAACTCTTATTCATTAGCAGCAGTTGGTAACTTTTCAAGTACCTGAACAGTTAATGTTAAACTCAGAACAACAGAGGGAATTTTCTGTGCAATCATTGTTTCTGGTTTATCATTAAAATCATAGGAAGATGCAATTATTCTAAACAAACTTCTAACGTCATCCCTATTTTAATGAGGACAACTCAATTTTTCTTTCCCATCCTAGAGATGGTTTATTAACAGAAACCTAATTGTCCAAATCATCATGAAAGTTACCAGAACAAAAAAATGATTCTTAAGTGATCAATCTTTTTCATTACCAGATTATGAAATCTTCAGTATCACCCCGCTCTCTTGAATATCATGAAGTTCTGGAAATTATAAACAAATTCTAGAGAGTTGGAAGCATTGTAATGTGTGGGAAGTGTTTGTAAACCCACCGAGACACTGAACAGGTCTGCTAGCAATGGGTAAATGCACACATGATACCAAGGCAACTTCACCGAGGTACTGAACAGGCCTGCTGGTAGTGAAGCAATGCCAAGTTTAAGGAGATCCCCGGGTATGTCTTTTAATTTGATCAAACCTGAAAACGTTTTTATCATGAATGGACGACTCCTGGATAGGATAGAGGTACTAGAGTGGGTTAAATGATATCCCTGCCGAGGCTATGGACACCTGCTAGTAGTAGTGGCCCTATCAAAAGTATTGAAGTCATCTGTATAAACATCGCTACACCTTTGATCTAAACAAGATACCAAATTACAATTTTTAGATAGAAATGCATCCAATGCTATGACTGTGTTATTTTCTGATTTATTATCGGAATGCTTGATCTGTCGTTAACTGTTTCTAAAAATTTATTTCATCTGTGCCCCTGACATAAATGTTCTGGTGATGCAGAGATAACTGCTTCGCCCAGCATGTTGCCATTGTTGGAAGCCACCAATTCTATCAATTTTATCATGATTAAAAGTCACCACAAAGATATAAAATCTTTCTGTAGCTGCCTCCTCCTTACTTTTAAAATGTTTCTATCTTTTGGCTCCAAGGCAATTGATTGGGCTAACTTGTTTTATGATTTTTTCGTTTAGATTTCGTTTGTTTTGTTTGAATTTCATGATTGCAAACATGAAATTCAAACAAAAACTCGGTTTGGGTAATCATTCTATAGTCTGTGTTTTTCTTCTTTTCTTTTACCAAAGAGATTACACTTTAAGGGAACCTATATGTTGCTAAGTTTAAGGTTTCATAAGCTTGTTGATTAATTGACTGCCATATTTTTTTATGTATTATAGGATTATCTATGGTTGATTATATGGTTTGATTATTTGATATCCATAATCGCGCTACAACTTTTGATTAACAATTGATATATTCTCTTTTCTCTATCAATCATATCACTTTCATGTCATTTGGTACAGGTCTGATGTACCCACAAATACACCTCATCCTGTTGTCCTGTACATTAATGACCCTCATTCATTATTCAAATTGGAATTTTATAGTGGTTGGGGTATAATACTCATTGTGTGTAATGGCTCATAGGTCTGTGCATCCTCTGTTTTTCTATCACTCCAATTTTAAATCACCAAACATGATAATCGCCCAAATTTGTAGGCATCGGGTTGTTTCAGTTTTCACAGACCTCTCCTTGTTATTTGTCTACTGGAAGATGAAGCCTCCCTCTCATGGTGTCTACTGTGTCTGTTTCACAGTAACCATGGCCCTTGTGTTTTGAATCAAACCTAATGGTTTTTAGACCCTTCTTGTCCATGATGATGCCATAAATGATTTGTAGCCTCATGGTTGGGATATCTTCATCCAAAAATTTGAAGGTTATAACCTACTGATCACACATGCCTTTGCTCAAAAGTTTGATGGGTTTAGAGCCAAAGTTGGGGATGTGAAATTGGAGGTCACAGAGGACTCTATAGCCCAGGAAACAAGACTTCCATAAGAAAGCAAAAAATGGTTCAAAAATGATAAACTGGAAGACGTGCCTTGGAGACTATTCATGGTCTCTCAAAAATCTACATGTTGCCCTAAAGGTATTGCTATTACCCTCTTGAAACCTCAATGGCATGACCTTATTTTGATTCTAAAAAAGTTTATAACATGCGAGGGAAGGTATGGTTTAGTATTTTTATACCACATCCGACTGTTGATGTTGTTCCTAGGGTTTAAACTAAACATGCCCTTCTATTTGTTGATGAGTCTGTATAAGATGTGAAAACATTATAAGAAACAGAGCTTGAACCCTCTTTCAAGCCTCTTTCATCACAGGCTTATAAGGATTATTTTTCTATCACACTTGTCTCAAATTGGGGACACTTGGGAAAGCTTCCTGAGTTGAAACAATTTTTCCCAACCCAAGAGCACAATGAACTCACCTTTAAATGTAAACCCCAATTTTGATAATCTCATGACCGAGATTCAAGGTTTCGATTCACATAATGACTGTGAAATTAATGAACCAATTTATGTTTCTTTGCAAACCCCCTGGGTAAAAAACCACGATGTATCTTCACACCCATAAAAACATTAGAAGAGGTAGTCGTTGTTTTAAAAGAGAAGGTTTCTTCTGATCCTGTTAATGAACCGAATCAGGGTTTTAGTGACAAACCTACTGCTAATAAAATTTGTAAGAGAAAAAAACAAGATAACTTAGATTTGAGTTTTATTAACAAGAGATCTGGCTGATTAATATCGAGTTTGAGAAATTGAAAGTAGGATCATTCGATCCTGATCTCAGTGATTGAGGTCATTGATCACTGCTCAGATGAAGAGATCAATGATCTCCTTGCACAAGAAGATACAGATAATCAGTGTATCGAGAACGAAACTATTGGTCAAGCTGTGCAATATGAATTTTTCTCTAGACTACCTCCATTTTTTAAAGGCAAAGAGGGCTTTGCTGGCACTAGCCATGATTTGAAACAAGCTACAGGAAGATTTGAAGCATCCATTGCTGAGTACACTCAACCTCGGCCTGCTGTAGCACTGGTACTTTGTGACAATTGTTTGGACTGGGTAGAACGCTATTACAGGGACATACCATATTTACAGGCATAGTTAAAACATCTAGCTTCTCACAATTCCCTGCTTGAACGAGAAAATCAAGAGTTGAAGGCATGCATAGATCGGGCAAGTAAAAGGCCCAAAATATCTGGTAGTATAATTATAAAAAATGCAACCAACTTCAATGCCATCATTAATTCAAAACTATCCGACCCTTCACTGTCTAATTTCCAAAATGGTAAAAGTTGTTTTTGATTTGATTTGATTTTATTCTATTATGAAAGTCGAATTTTAAGATTTAGTTTTGATTTTCTTTGTTAATATAAGACTAGCTACAAAATCTCACGATTTTGTAGCCAGTCTATTTCTGAATGTTAGTTGGCAATATTTTATGAATATCAATTTTGTTTATCTACAGGAAAATGATAATTATGGTGCTATTTACATGGAGAAACCATCTTGGATCATACATTGTATAGTTTAGTAGTTTCTTTCTTTTATTTGATAAAACTTTGTTATTATGTAATAAATTTTGATGAACCAACTCCTACAGGAATGGTTTCATGTTGTACTATTTTTGTAAAACAATCTATTTTTTGGGGATTGCACTCTATGTTGCATGATAAGAGTTTGTTAATACAAAACTAGTTTAAATAGTGATCATTATTAGTAGTGAAGGGAAATTTTGATGGGATACATTATGGACATGTGATTATGAGAACTAATATGGAGAAGCTATTCACCATTGGCTTTAGACCTGTGTGATGCTTGTTCCATCATGTTCTTTTATGGCCTCTATCTTATGAGATATTATTATGTTTGACGCATCTTTAGACTTTGTCATCATATGGTGTTTCATAATGTTAAGTATTTAAGATGTTGTCTATAATTTGTTATTCCATTTTGTATCTGTGATCAATCTGCCATTTGATTATTATTGATTTATTCTAGATATTAAATGAAGGATCATATTAATACTTTGAATTGAGTTTCCTCTCTTTCTAAGTGTTGATTGTCATAATATCACCAAATTTTATAGTTATCATTATGTTGTTATATTCTCACTCCAATACATCAAACACTTCTTTGAATTTATTCTGGGAGTATTAACGTTGTTTTGTTAAAGGTTTCTCTCATATGCAGGACAGTTAGGAGCTCGAATTATCACAGGAAGATAAACTCAATTTAATCGATTAGTTACAGGTTAGTTTGTTTGTTTTTTTAATTAAATTATTAATGAAATGATGGTCGCCTTAACAAGATTTGAATGTTTATATATCATCATTTCAAATATATTTTCTTAGCATTCATTAGTTTTAGATCCTTAAACATTAAAACAGAAGACAAAAAAGATTTATGTGCTTTCTTTATCTAGTTTAGATACACTTTTAAGAACATTCATTTCGCAAGATTTCAAAAAAACCTTGCAAGTTGTATATAGACTGTTTATAATCATGTGCACATACTCATTTTCTATTTGAACACTTGTAATTAGTAAACCTATATTCTTAGTATCATATCTTTTAGATTAGTTTCATTTCTTTTATTATTTTTAGGACTTTAGTTGGCCAATGAAGACATTAAACCCATCGGGTCATTTCATTCCAAACGGCTTGGGTTTTTTGACAACCCCGGTCCAGATTTGACCTTCCAGTTGAAGGTGTGTCACTTATGCCCATAAACACCACAGTATAANACACACCTTCAACTGGAAGGTGTGTCACTTATGCCCATAAACACCACAGTATAACAATGTG
Organism: Picea mariana; assembly: GCA_032191745.1. Lineage (NCBI taxonomy): Eukaryota > Viridiplantae > Streptophyta > Pinopsida > Pinales > Pinaceae > Picea > Picea mariana. The sequence continues at coordinate 324,638 of JASDQU010010244.1, forward strand.
CAACAGTTTGGATCACCACCGCAGTATAATAATGCATAGCTACAGTATAATGAGGGACCTCAGTATAATACACCGCGCAAAGATAATCAAGGAAATAGAGGAGGCTTCAGAGGAGGAGGCCATGGAGGAAAAGGATTTGGAGAAGGTCGAGGAATATTTATTTGTGATAACTGTTAGAAACCATGGAGCTATGCAAGAGACTTCCCAGGACCACCTGTGACATGTATGTATTGTCGCACAACATACCATGAAATAAAACATTGTCCAACACTTTTGATAAAAATACATGATAAGAGGAACCAGACCAATCCGAACGTGCAATGGATAGGTGTGTAAAATAGAGAAGAGGATGTGAAGAAGATTAAGATAGTTACTAGAGGTGGAGCTAAGAAAGGAGAAGATGCGGCCAAGAAGGATCAGGACCAGTACTAGTGGGTCAGGAAGAATACAACGCCTGAACAAAAGTTTGATGTGCGCGAAGAAAAATAGCTATTTCAATAAGATCGGCATGATATTTTGAAAAAAAATATTGTGTCTACTTCAGGAATGAAGATAGTAGATGAGATAAAAGTGTATGAAATTCCTCCATTATTTTATCAGACCAACAAAGAGTAGCCTTTAGAGCAAGTGAGTAACTTAAGAAACTTTTTGGGATCATGTGTAAAATTGTTGAATGACATAAATTCTTTACAAGTACTACATAATTTGTTAGAAAAGTGTAATTCAGGGGAAGAAGGGGTAAAAAGAGTAAACCAGGTTTGTAATAAAAGAAGAACAAGCAAAGAATTCAGATTGAATGCAAACATAGGAGATTTCAATATGGGGGATATCTTACTAGAATTAGGATCTGAAGACAATGTCCTGCCAAAGAAGACATGGGAAGCTATGGGACAACCTCAACTGGGTTATTCACCTATTCAGTTGAAGTTGGAAAATCAACAGAAAGTGGTTCCAATTGGTAGGTTGAATGGGATTCCAGTATATCTATATGGTGTGTGCACCATGGAATACTTCAAATTCATTGACATAGTAGATAATACTTCCCCATATCCAACATTGTTGGGTCTGGATTGGGATTTTGATAACCAGAATATTATTAAATTGAAAACAAGGAAGATGATATTTGAATCAGGGGAATACAAATTTATTGCACCATTGGATCCCTCATAAGGAGGAAGGTATGTGGAACATGAGACAAACAATATTCTTACAGAAGATGTCAATTAGTTATAAAGAACTACCACACACGAAGAGGGTTATATTAATCCAAATGAAGATGGAAAGCTAAGTTGGATGAGTATTATTTCATGTGCTTCAGACTCTAACATGATGTTGTTCCTAATTTCTACACTTGACTGCTAAAGGGAAAGGCTAGGGCACCTCAAGTTTTGGAATGATTGGGTTTTTTATGAATTGAGTTTAATGGTCAGTTGATAAATGGATTTTCAAGGGTGGATATGTAATTAGGATATCTAACAATATCACTGCAACATTTCCCTTAGCTAGTGGAAAATATTATGATGAGAAGACACATATATTAAGAGATAAAAAAAATGAATACAAACAAGCATAGAATTAGTTACTTGTTGTATGAAATTTCAGACTTGAAGTAATTTCCAAGTCTAAAACATGTACTTATATACAAATCCTCCAAACCGGTTGCATTACATTAAAATTTTTACTAAACCAATAGTTGAATTAAGGTTGCATGGCAATAAAAGGTTCATTAAAACAATAGTTGAAAGGAAAAGAAACAACACATTGTATACATTTCCAATTTGCTTCTAAATAAGATAAGAAGATATATGAGATTTGAAAATGAAAACACAATATGTCGCCAAAAGTTATATTCACCAAGTGGGAAACTTAAACAAGTTTTGCTTCAAGGTCCAACCACAATCCTTATGCTTGATCCCCAAAAACTGAACCATTTTACATTCAAAAATATATCTATTTATCCCTTTTCCCCAAGAGAATTAAACCACCTATCTTAGCTCTAAACTTTTAGTTTATCTTTACATCACAGTCAGACTCTATAGGTAAAAATTCACTTGTTACTACTTAATTACAATCTGTAAAAATTTTCTTGAACTAAGTGGAAGTGTCAGTTCATAATCTTCTCCTTAATTCGACCTCAAAAAATATTTTTTTTATTATCAAAGGATAACTACTTATTACAAGTGGTAACAGTGCCTCTAACTACATCTAAAGAAAATCATATTAGTGCAACTAGAGATGATTTTTTGATAGCTGAAGTAGAACAGGATCATATAAATATGTCTTCATAAGTTGTTGTTGGTTTTCAAATTCGTGTGGATTCCCATGTACACCAAAAACTAGAGACCAACCCTGAACACTAGACAAAATGCACCCAAAATTTGGTGAATTTCTGGGAAAAACAACCTCCAATTTCTCTTCGATTATCTCAAACCGTGATACCTGTGTAAAATATGAGAGATGTTTTTCTGTATGGGCCTATTCCAAACAAAAACCTATTATTTTTTTCAAAAAATAATTTCAATATTTTCGTAAGGTGCACCCAAAGACAATAACAAAAATAGGAAAAAACAAAGCATTTTGGTGAATTTCTGGAAAAAAATGACCTCAAAGGTCTCTTCGATTATCCAAAATCGTGATACCTGTGTAAAATATGAGAGAGGTTTTTTTGAATGAGATTGTTATAAAAAAAAAAAATCTTTCAGTTTTCACAAATTCACCTCCTATTGTTCATAAGGAGCGATGAAATCCAATGACTAAAATAGGGAAAAACATAGTTTTTTCAGAAAATTTGGGCAGCGCCTTTTGATTTTTATTCTGCAAATTTTGATACTTTTTTTGTAGATTTGAATTTTTTAATTGAATATATTTATATTTTTTTTGTAGCTCATGGATTTATTGCTTCATTCTAACATTCTATTGATTGATGCTTTCCATCTGCATCTTGTTATCTTCCATTTCCTTGATCTTAGGCCTGGTCTCAATTTTCACTTTGTTCTCACCTTTAAGCTCATGCTTGGGTTTTCTTTTGGGTTTTTCATCAAATGTGTCTTTTATAGGTTCATTCTCCATCAACATTTTTTCCTTTGTCTCTAGTTTGATCTCCTCTAAAACCTATTTTGGGACATTCTCTGTTTCTGGGCTCATACCCTCAAAATCATGCTTAGGATATGGACTATTGTCCACTGGATCTTAATCTAGTTGTGCATAAGTAATGTAATTTTTTTCTGGGACAACAGGTTTGACCCTTGAGGTCTCTCCTTTGGTGCATTTCTTCTGGTCTTTCTATTAGGTTTGATTGGAATTCCTGGGACTTGGCTTCCCTCCCTCTTTTTGCTTCGTTTTTCCTTGGGAGATTCTTAAATGCTTGTGTCAGATGAAATAGAATCCATTGCAACTATTACTGGGATAATCTACTTCTTCCTCTATTGTTTGGTTGTATTTGATTTGGGGGATTTTTCTATCTCCATAGTTGTGGGCATAGTTTCATCTTCACGAGGTTCAAGGGATGATTGGACTGGTGAGTTGTCTAGTCTTTCTACCCTCTTGATATAATTCTTGACATAATCCTTTCCACTATTTCTTGTTTGGAGAGTGGTGATCATAGGTATGCGTTGTTTTAGTTTTAATTACCAGCTGCAATAATAACCACACACACAACCCTGCAATAATAATAACTTGAGGTACAAACATATATGATCCTTAGCATGAAGTTTGTAATGATGGTTAAAATGGTGTAAACACGCATGATCTCGAGTGCACAAAGATATGCAAACATGTGAGATGCGCCAACACACCTTAATTCAAACTTTTAAATATTTTATGAATGTTAAACTCATAAAACAACATGTTTTCTGTTGTTTGCAAGAATAACGACATTCTTGCAATCTGTGACATAACCTTATTTGCAACCCAATAGTGACATAACCATGGTGATTTATTTTCTTCAATTCAAATCATGTCTTGTATTAACCTTATAAAGAGTAAGGAAATGATGAAAAACATAAAAGGAAGATAAAAACAAATTACAATGACCCAACACACCATTGAAGAGAAACTAAGTAAAAAATAGGTTGAAAGATGGATGGGATGATGGAGAAATAGGAGGAAGAGGTGAAGACCTAGGATTTAACATCGACTCCAACTCGGGTTAGCACTTCCCTGCGAGGTGCTAAGAACAACAGACTGTGTGCCTTAGTTATTTATTGTTGTCCCCCTACCACCAATCACCTTTACTCTATTTACCAGCCCTATTGTTTGTCTTATTTCAACTGAAACTAAGATATGCAACTATACCCCAATGCCTTTATTGGGCTATGGAGTCTTTTATTCACACTAAACTACTTCAAACCAAATACTTAGAAAAGTGATCTTATTCCCCTATTCTAATTTACTGAAACTTTCTACTCAAGTATAAGCATATTTCCATAGTAACCATTCAAGCAATTTGTTGATTAACATACCTTCTTGTATGAAAACATGGAAAGAACATAACAGGTGCAACAAAAATTCCATATTCAATCTATACTCATAGCCACAAATGGATGTCAAAGTGAAATTTGCAACATTTGGTAGCTTTGAAAAAACTAAATCCATGCAATCAACTACTGGATCATAAAAATATCCAACCACTACCTTTTCTTGCTGTGCAAAATAGATGAACTGTATCGGAATATCATCAGCTTTCACTGATCCATTTTTTATGCAAACATCTTCCTTATGAAAATATAAAAATGAAACATGAAAAGGCTACAAATTGTCTCCATGGCTCTTGATATCTTGAATTGCAATATGCTCTTGATAAGAAGTTTTAATGTCCCTTTCAAGTTCCGCGTTATAAAATTCATATACTAGTTTGTTGTTATTATGTCTGATCCATGATGATATAAATCTTTGCTTCTCAAAAATAGGTTTTAATTTGGAGCCACAATTACCAAAAGAGAGATCTGATTCTTGATGGACAATGGATCTGATGTCCTCATGAAACTGTTGGTCAAATAGTTTTTGTGTTAAATATGAAAACTTAACAACACTGTTATCCTCTTGCTCAGCTAAATACATCTCATAAATACAAAATGCATCATAAAAATTAGAAGGAGTAAGATTTCCTAGAAACTGTTGACACTTCTTATCATTTTTCTCATCATAAGCAACCAAATATTTCTAATCAGTTATATGCGAAACAAAGTGTTTTGGAATAACAACTTCTTCTTCCACGAATTGATCATTACCTTATGAAAAATTAGCTTCTTGAAAATATCCAATAAAATTTAAAGCATAATCATCCTTCTGTATGTAACTGGAAAAAATTTCAATTGAATATCGAGAATAACCTTGCTGGTATAAATTCCCTAAATCTTGGATAGTAGAAAAAATTGACTCATTAGTTTTAAGATATAGAGGAAAATTAAAATCTGAAAATGATGGATTACAATACTGAAAAGAATATAAACCCAAATATGATCTCTGACATTCATATTCTTCCTCTTGTTCCTGATCTCAAAGTCTATCACATGCCCGAAAATTCTCCTCAATCTCTCTAGCATCAATAAATAATTGGTCTAGTGATGAGGATCTCCTTTTCCTGAGATAAAAAACAAGATCAGGGTGTTGAGATTTTATATAATACAACATGGCAACAGTTTTAGAAGGATTAATATCCTTAGGCATATTTCAAAATGATTAAAAGATATGTTTTCACCCCCAAATTTTCAAAAATGCAGCATGAAAATCAGTCCATGAACCAATGGAACAAGATTCCAAATTTCTAAACCATAATGTTGCATCTCCAAATAAATATTTACAGAGTATACTCATAACTACATCCTCATGCATAATTTGAAAATTATCAATGAAATTTTCAAAATCTTCTATGTGCTTATCAGTTGCAACATGGTATTCTCCATTGAACATAGGGAGGTAATCAACAAAATTGGGAGGATAGGCATGGAGGATAAGTGGCAGCTTCATGGGTTTGTAATACTTTTTGATCCTGGAATGAATTTCAGTAAGTTGATAACAAGGTGGAACAATGATTTCAATAGGTGGTGAATCAGATTTATTATTCACGGGATTACATGATTGGTCATGATCCGGAGAAGTTTGGATATGACCAACATTATTTCTAGTGGGATCAAATGAATGAATGAGATTAATATCAATAATGAAAGAAGGAAGATCTTCCCTTCTCAAGGATGGATTTACCACTATAGGCTTATAATCATCTAAGTAAACAAAGCATAAGATAATTTTGTTCACACGTAAAGGAAAAGACAGGAATGAACTGATGAAGAAAAATATGAGCTCTTTGAAAAAATGGATGGCTTGGTACCTGGTCTTTTCCTTCCATCTTTTCATTCATATTGGTTGGTCTCATCCTCCAGTGGAGTCTTTTGATTTTGGAGTCGCTAGGTGAAAGATTGCAGTCACTATGTGTGTTTGGCTTTTGTTCACCATCAAAAACCAGATATGATCATTGTTGTTCTCCCAAGGAAAGATTGCTTTGTTACTCCATTCCCCGACAACAACACCAGAAGATGTTTTTCCTAAGTTCTGTACTTAACTACTAAAAGGAAGATCTAGGCCACCTCAAATTTTGAAATGATTGGTTTTTTTTATGAATTGAGTTTATTGGTCAGTCGATAAATGGGTTTGCAAGGGTTGAGATGTAGTTGGTCTATCTAATACTATCACTGCAAGGTTTCTGTTAGATGGTGGCACACATTATGATGAACAAACATAGATATGAATAGATAAACAAAAGAAATACAAACAAGAATACAATTAGTTACTTGTTGTATGGAATTTCATACTTGAAGTAATTTCCAACTCTAAAACATGTACTTAGATACAAATCCTCCAAAGAGGTTGCATTACAACAAATTTTTTACTAAACCAATAGCTAAAGTCAGGTTGCATGACAGTAAAAGGTTCATTAAAACAATAGTTGAAAGGAAAAGAAGCAACACATTGTATAAATTTCCAATTTGCATCTAAATAAGATAAGAAGATATATGAGATTTAAAAATGAAAACACAATCTGTCACCAAAAGTTATATTCACCAAGTGGGAAACTTAAATATGTTTTGCTTCAAGGTCCAACCACAATCCTTATTCTTGATCCCCCCAAAATGAACCATTTTACATTAAAAAATCTATCTATTTATCCCTTTTCCCCAAGAGAATTCAACCACCTATCTCAGCTCTAAACTTTTAGTTTATATTTACATCACAATCAAACTCTCTGGGTACAACTTCACTTGTTACTACTTAATTAAAAACTATAAACATTTGTTTGAATTGAGTGGAATTGTTAGTTCACAATATTCTCCTTAATTCAACCTCAAAAAAATTTGTTTTTATGAAAGGATAACTACTTATTACAAGTGGCAACATTGCCTCTAACTAGACCAAAACAAAGTCATATTAGTGCAACTAGAGTTGATTTTTTTATAGTTGAAGTAGAATAGGATCATAGAAATACGTCTTCATGAGTTTTTTTTTGTTTTCAACTTCGCGTGGATGACCATGTACACCAAAAACTGGAGACTGACCCTGAACACTAGACAAAACTCACCCAGAATTTGGTGAATTTCTAGGAAAAATGACCTCATATATCTCTTTGCTTCTCTCAAACCATGATACCTGTGTAAAATATGAGAGCAATTTGTTTGCACATTCCCATTCCCAACAAAAACCTCTTTCAGTTTTCAAAAATTCATTTCCATCTGTTCGGAAGACGTGCCCAAAGACAATGACAAAAATAGGAAAAAACAGAGCATTTTGATGAATTTATGGAAAACGACCTCAAAGGTCTCTTGGATTATCCCAAATCCTAATACTTTTGTAAAATCAGAGAGAGGGTTTTGCGAATGGGCTTGTTCTAAACAAAAAACACTTTCAATTTTCACAAATTCACCTCCCGTTGTTCAGAAGACACACCAAAATCCAATGACTAAAACAGAGAAAAACTAAGTTTTTTCAGAAAATTTGGGCAGTGCCTTTTGATTTTTCTTCTGTAGCTTTTGATACTTCCTTTGTAGATTTGATTGTTTCACTTGAAGATATTGACATTTTTGTTGTAGCTCATGGATTTTTTTATTCATTCTAACATTCTGTGGACTGATTCTTTCCACCTACAACTTGTTATCTTCCATTTCCTCAATCTTAGGCTTAGTCTCAATTTTCACTTTGTTCTCACCTTTAATCTCATGCCTAGGTTTTCTCTCTGGTTTTTCATCAAAGGTTTATTTTATAGGTTCATTCTCCATCAACATTTTCCCCTTTGTCTTTGGTTTGATCTCCTCTAAAACTTGTTTTGGTACATGCTCTGTTTCTGGGCTCATACCCTCAAAATCATGCTTAGGGTATGGACTATTTTCCACCAGATATTGCTCTAGTTGTGCATAAGTAGTGTACTTTGTTTCTAGGACAACATGTTTGACCCCTGAGGTCTCTCGTTTTCTGCGTTTCTGATTGGTATTTCTTTTAGGTTTGGTTGGAATTCCTGGGACTTGGCTTCCATCCCTCTTTTTGTTGTGTTTTTCCATGGGAGATTCTTCAATGCTTGTGTGAGATGACACATAATCCCTTGCAACTATTACCAGGATAATTCGCCTCTTCCTCTGTTGTTTTGTTGTCTTTGATTTGGGGGATTTGTCTATGTTAATAGTAGTGGGCATAGTTTTAGCTTCACTAGGTTCACGAGATGATTGGATTGGTGAGATGGCCTGTCTTTCTCCCCTCTTGATATAATTCCTAACATAAACCTTACCATTGTTTCTTCTATGGAGAGTGGTTATCACAGGTATGCGTTGTTTCAGGTTTAATTACCAGCTGCAATAATAACCACACACACAACCCTGCAATAATAATAACTTGAGGCACAAACATATATGATCCTTAGAAAAAAGTTTGTAATGATGGATTAAATGGTGGAAACATGCATGATATCGAGTGCACAAAGAGATGAAATCGCGTGTGAGGCACCAACACACCTTAATTCAAACTTTTAATTTTTTTTTGTTATTTGCAAGAATAGGGGCATTCTTTCAATCTGTATCTTTTTGCATCAAAAGGCCTAAACTAACCTATTTTCAATACAATAGTGACATAACCATGGTGATGTGTTTTATTTAATTCAACTCATGTCTTGTATTTACCTTATAAAGAGCAAGGAAATTATGAAAAACAAAAAAGGAAGATAAAAACAAATTACAATGACCCAACACACCATTGAAGAGAAACTAAGTAAAAATTAGGTTGAAAGATGGATGGGATGATGGAGGAATAGGAGGAAGAGGTGCACACCTAGGATTTAACACACATGACTCAAAAACTGGCAGCAACGACTACGTGAATTATCTACCAGGAGATGCGCTAGAATGATGCACGTGCTGAGATGGATTGGTTCAAAGTTAAGAGAGCCTCCTATTTTGTATGGTTTGAATGACTTATAAATTTTTTTAATGAAGTTTGAGGTAGAGGTTACGGAAAATCAGAGATTACCAGCATTATATATTTCTTTAAAAGCTACACCTACAAGATGGTGGGGTACACAGTAGGAGACGATCAATAATTGGTTTCAATGTAAAAGGTTATTGTGCATCAGATTCAAAGCAGAACAAGAGCATAGATATGAGGAGAAATATGAGGGATTTGGAAAAACCTAAAGAACATGTAGATAGGTGCATGTCTCAATGGATATTAGTACCACTAGAATAATTTCCACACCATTTCATTCACACACTAGAAGACATTCTAAGGAACTGGTACACAGAACATGAACAATGCAAAGAAATTGCGAACTAGGAAGAAATACAACAGAATTTTGTAGTTACATTTTCCTTTGAACAAGAAATTCCAGAGATAGATACAAAATTGAAAGTAGTAAGAGACAGGATATTTGAAGAACCAGAATTTGAAATAATCCCATCATACCCAAAGCAGGCTAGACAGATAGTTAAACAATTGCTACATTGTTATCACATCGCAAAAGAAGAAGATCCAGCAAAAGATAACCCACACAATATATAGATCCCGGAAGTCGAAGGTGAAAGGGAAATAGAAGGTCCCAATCTAGATTCAGAATATTATGTTGCACCATTAAATATCAAGAAGGTAAACATTGGAACTGCAGAAAACCTAAAGATGGCAAGTATTGGAGATTATTGGGATAATCAGATAGTAGAAAGGATCACTTAATTATTGCACGAATATAGTGACCTATTCCTAGCGACATTCTCATAGATGAATGGATTAGAAGGAGATCTAGGATATATGAAGATCCCTTTGAATCCAGAAGCCAGACCTATCAAGGAGAAACCTTAAAAATTGAACCCAATATACAAAGAGAAAGTGAAGACAACAATTGACAAAATCCTAGAAGCTGGCGTTATAGAACTAGTGGAAGAATCAGAATGGATCAGCCCTATGTTGGTGCAGGAAAAGAAGAAAGGATGGATTAGGATTTGTGTAGATTTGAGAAAATTGAATGATTCTTTCCTACATGATCCTTTTCCTACCCCAGTTGCAGACAAAGTTTTGGAGAATGTAGGGGGTCAAGAAGATTATTCTTTTACAGATGGATTCTCAAGATATCATCAGATAAGGATTGCACCAGAAGATAGACACAAGACTACATTTTCTACAAAGTGGGGATCATTTTAGCATACAATTATGCCATTTGGATTGAAGAATGAACCAACATTTTTTTTAAAGGGTAGTAGTAGCAACTTTTAAGGATTTCATTCATACATTTTTGGAGGTTTACTTGGATGGTTGGACAATGTTCAGTTTGTTAAAGGATGATGTTGAAGTACTAGGCCTAATGTTGTAAAGATGCATACAATGTCAAATATCATTGAATATAAAGAAGTGTATTTTCAACGCACCTTTTGGTATTTTGTTAGGACATGTGGTGTGTAAAAAATTTCTATTGGTTGATCCTGCTAAAATTGTTCTCATAGTTAAATTGCCACCACCAAATTCAGTGCACCAATTGCAGAGTACATTGGGCCATACATGATACTACAAGAATTTCATAAGAGGATATGCACAGATTACTGCGCCAACCAAGTTTGGATATTTTGAAGGAGAAGATGGTTACTGCGTCGATTTTAGTATTTCCAGATTGGGACAAATAATTTCATGTGCCTATGGATGCATCTGCAATAGCATTAGGAGTAGTATTAACCCAACTAGGAGAAGGTGATATATATCACCCCATTGAATTTGCAAGTAGAAATTTATATGATTTAGAACAAAACTACAACACTACAGAAAGAGAAGGATTAACTATGGTGTATGCTTTGCAGAAATACAAACATTACTTGTTAGGGAAGCATTTCAAGATGTTCACAGACCATTCATCTCTAAGATACTTAGTCAATAAGCCAATGTTGGGGGAAGAATATGTAGATAGATAGTTTTGTTCCAAGAATTTTATTTTGAAGTTGTGGTGAAGCCTGGAAGATTGAATGCAGGACCGGATCACTTATACCAGATAACTAATGGAGAAGAACCCAGTAACTTGGAAGACAACTTTCCAAATGCACAATTGTTTTCAATACAGATAGTTGATGATTATTTTGCCGATAATATTGAGTTTTTGAGTACATTCTTTGCACCAAAGGAATTTAACACCGCACAGAAGAAGAATTTGGTAGTCATAGTTGTAGATTATCAATTGATTGTAGATCATTTATACAAACTTGGTGTAGAAAACATCTTGAGGAGATGTGTGATGGAGCATGAAAGGCCTATCATTTTAGCAAAGGAGAATGAAGGGATTGTTGGAGGGAATTACATAGGAAAAGATACCACATAGAAGGTATTGCATGCAGTATAATGGTGGCCAATAGTTCAGAAGGATTCAAAGGAATACTGTCAGAAGTGTGATGTTTTTCAGAGAGTTGGGAAGCCATCCAATAGGGATGAGATGCCATTGAGACCTCATGTTACTTTGCAAGTATTTTATAAGTGAAAAATAGATTTTGTAGTTCCAATCAATCCACCAACAAGAGCTAGATATATTATTACAATGAAATAATACTTGACCATATGGGATGAGGCAAAGCCAGTAAAGGATTATGGAATAGAGACAACAATGCGCTTTTTATTTTAACATGTAGTGACAAGGTTTGGATGTCCAAGAATATTGATGAGTGATCATGGGACTCACTTTATTAATAGTACAATCGAGGCAATGGTTGAAGAGTTTAAGATACATCATCAGAAGAGCACTCCTTATCACCCTCAAGCTAATGGAATAGTGGAATACTTTAAAAATATTTTTGAGAATGCTTTGACAAAGATTTGTAATGTGAACATGGATGATTGGGATTTGAAAGTACCAGTAGTACTTTGGGCTTATAGAACTACCTGCAAGAAGATAATATGGAAGACACCCTTTAGATTGGTGTACGGGAAGGAAGCAATAGTTCCTTTAGATTATTTGGAACCAAGTCTATGCATTGTAACAATTACATATATGACAGAAATGGGTGTAATGCAGGAAAGATTAGCTAAAATAATGGAATTAGAAGAATACAAAATCATAGCAGGTTTCCATTAGGAGGTACAGAAAGAAAATGATAAAGCATGACATGACAAACATATCATGAAGAAGATTTTTAAGGAAGGATATCTAGTTCTCCTCTATGAAAATAAGTATTTGTAGCACCTAGGGAAGCTTAGAATGAATTGGATAGGGCCATATCAGATAAAGTCTATCACAAATGGAGGTTTTGTACAACTGCAAGATTTAGCAGGAAAGGAAGTTCAAGGATTGGTGAATGGTAGTAAACTAAAACTATATAAGTACAATCGACCCACTAACCCTCAGTAGTTGCAGTGCAGCAAGTAGACTTGTACATATTGCAAATAGTAGGAGTCAAAAAAAGAAAAAGGAAGAGAAAAGTAGAAAAATGAAGAAAAGTCCAAAAAGAAGTAGTTAGAAGAATAAGTGTTAGACGAATAATTAAGGATGACAATACACAACAGAAAGAAAGTCAGGGCGATGAGAAATGAAGATATTGTACGTAGTACAACTATAGAAGAAGGAAGTATCAGTGCACCAACGATGTAACAAAATTAAAAATTACAGTGCACTGGAGAAACAAAACAATCGGGAAATGAAAAACTGGTCACTGAAAAAATGAGGCGTGAAACACATATTTATGAAGTGTGCACAATAAGATTTGGCACATTTATTAAAATTGATGAAGCATAATAGAAACGTTTTGGAGCATTTAAGAAAACACTATAGAAGGAAAATTAGGGTTCGAAAAGCCTCATTGTGAATTTGAGCAAACATAAAGTTAAGCATCGATAAGTGAAAGAACGCACAAGCAATTTAGTAGATGGACAATGACATTTCTGGCACAAACCCATCTAGATCCTAGCACAATGGCACCACCCAAAGTCGGAGCACCATGACACATGTCGAGAAGAAGCCGCAGGAACAACAAATCATCACCAAAACCAACAGTGGAGGTCAAAAACCCTACACAGACAGAGGGAGTTGTGGATATAGATGCCATTCCTTCCCCAAAACCGATAAGCCCTACATTGGTCGAAGAGAAAACATAATAGATGCAACTTGATCCACCAAGCACAAAAGTAGAGCCAAACCCAACGCAAGAAGAATTTCATCCCAAAGAAGCAGTAAACGAGGAGAGGACTGAGTCCGACAATCCAAGGGATCAACCTAACACAAAAAAAGCATAGCAGGAACAAATACTAGTTGAGGAATTTACAATGCAACAGGAGTCTAGCGGAGAGGAAAAGGAGGAAGAGAACACACATCAGGAAGCAGGGCCTTCTAGTGTTCCAATAAAAGGGAAAGGTAAATAGCAGGTCCAAATATCCTTGTGCAAGCACCCATAATTAACCATTGTGTTACCGCGCGTACCAACATGGGTAATAGTTGTCAGAGACTTAATTGGATCTGTAGACAGGCTACACTATTTGTATCATGATGTCAGGGATACATATAAGTTCCCAGAGTTCGTGCAATAGGTATACTTAGAAAGAAAAGGGGTTAGTGTGAAGGGATTTCCCATAATGGAAACTAAGCAGTGGATATAAGGGTTATATAACACATGCATCATGAACCTGTTGGAGATCTCACATTTTGGCAGGGGAAAGGAAGTAACTAACTACATCAAATAGTTATTGGAAGTCATGGATGGAGGTATTTTGTGGTTGGATACACAAGTATCCATAGATGTTGATTCGATATCATAGATAATAGGTCTTCCTACCAATGGTGAGACACCTGCGCAGTACCTTGACAAAAATACCAAGGAGAAGGCCTTGGAAGAAGAGATGAAATAGACATATGGTACAAAAGGAGGATCCAAGGGTATCATCATCAACATGATTAGTGAACAAACAACAATACTAGCCACAAAACTAATGGCCTGTAAACTAATCAGAAAGTGTCACAAGGAGGAAGTGCCAGCAGACGGCATAGCAGAGGTCATGTAGTGCGTTAAGGGTGATGTATTAAATTGGAGCCTTTATTTATTAAATTTATTTTTAGATGATTGTAAGGATGCACATGACGTTGGGATAGAATTCCACTACTCATGGCTTCTTATATTAATTGCATTAGTGGGTTGGAAGCACCACAAATACACCATGTTTCTTCATAGAATGGAAAGGTTTCGTGAAACGCAATACAAATCATTATGGCACACCACTGTTGCAAAATATAGATAAGAAAATACCAACATCATAAATACCAGTATCTTCAAGACATACCTTGAGGAAATACAGGAGAATGTGACAGAGACTTGGAGGATCCCACCAGAGGTGGTGGAGTAGTAAAAAATGATATTTAACTTTAAAGCCTCACGACATAATATGTGGATTCAGGTGAAAAGGGATCCAAAAAAGGAGTGGTTGTAGGTGAGTTACTGCGCCACAACAAGAGAAGTTAAGTGGGTGATGAAATGTTGACAAGAAAAATGGAAGATTCCAGTCGAGAAAGCAAAGGATAAGTAACCATCCAAGGACAAACAACCAGCAGAATCAGGTTCATCTCAAATGAAAGGAGTACAACACAGAGTAAGAAGCCAATAGGGGGGAGTTAAACAACAAATAAGAATCATATCCCCAAGCCAGTCACACAACAAAAGGATCGCGCAACTGCTATTAATGGCTCGACATAGAAGAAGGACATCATCCCTGCATAGGATGGACAAGTAGGAGGGGACATACCAGATACCCCAAGAAAAACAAAGCCAACACAATCAAGGCCACCAAAGAGATCAGTTGTAAAGACAGTTGGGGCTCACAATAATATGAAAGAGCACAAGAAAGTCCCAGAATACACCATAACTGAAGATGATGCAAAACTAGTTGTAGAGAAAGTTTAAGACCGCACCGTCGAAGAATATGAGGAGGCAAAAAAACAAAGGGAAAGGAT
>JASDQU010010244.1:340095-351300 GCA_032191745.1 Picea mariana
GAGGACTTGGTGCAGACAACTTAAGGACATAGAATGGTTGGAACTAGTATTCACAAAGATACCAACAAAATCCTTATATAAGTTGCATATGAGTGTAGTGTTAGAAATAATAGGTGTCTCATTTAACCATAGACAATATAACGATATTGTCACCCAACCATAGGTCGAATCCACCCTGAGCACCTTAACCTTGACAGAGAATAATTATGGAAGAAAAACCTAGGCCTAATAGCCAATCAATGTAGCATACCTCTTTACAGAGATACAACAGAAGGAAGAAAGTCCAAAACATAACCAAGATAAAGTCCAAGCCTAGACCGAAAATACAAGTTGCAGTGGTTGCAGCTGCAACTAATATCTAGACTTGCGCACTTACTAAATTTCTGTAGTGCGCACTCTTAAATTTCTACAGTTGTGATTTTTATCTGTCAAATGAGCTCTAGGATCCTATATTTATACCTCTCCTCCTTAGTTTTCTGGGCTGACTTCTCATTATGGAGGCTAAAAACTCAATATTAAATATTTCCTTTAGTTGACTTGTCTTCTAGGGTTATGTCCAATGCTTTAGGGTTTCTTCTTGCTTCCCGGAATATTCTATTATTTTCAAGGTTACATGTGGAGTTTAATACCTCCCGCAACTACCATAATATCAACACTCCCTCCTAGCTAGGGGGGTATTGAAAGAAATGGTCTTGAGCACAAACGTACCATTCAACTGGTAGCATCATCATACCATACAAGCTATCTCATGATCATATCACGAGCCCCATTGTCACTATCAATATCATCTGATAGCATCAACTACATCATTTCTTGAAGCTATATTCCATCTGAGTAATCAGGCATGATGTTGAATAATTCACTCACTCCATAGAGTGATAAAATAACCATTCTTCTAATCCGGGCATATGTCCTAGAAAAATAATTATTCCAACAAATGTTGGAAGCCGTGTTATGGGCTACAAGGACTATTCTTCTAATCCAAACATACGTCCTAGAATAATAAATGTCCCAGACCATTTTTTGTTTGGAGAATGTCTTCCCATCAGTAAACTGACTATCCATCTAGTTGATAATCATTTTCAACACTACTGATAGTCTACGTGGAAATCAGAAAAATGTCATTCAATAGAAGACAACTGTGTCTATCCATAGTAGTACACAACTATTATCCATTGGTACACAACCACACCAAGTAGCACGCGACTAATTAATCACTGACACATAGTCACAACCAGTGGAACACATCCACCACAGTATCATACATATATTGTCTAGAGACATATAATCTCTATAGAAATCATATCATCTGATATGAACCTGCATAAAACAATATCATGATATAAACTGAGTCATATGGGCCATTCTTCCACTCACATTTGTGAGATATGGAAGAGCATCAGCCCTTAGAATGTAAAACATTAGCCATGGGCTATCTAGACTATTCTTATCAAGAATAGAAGAATAAATGTCCCTGATTTCTGAGCCTGGACCATTCATCTAACTGGGACATTCCTTCGACATTAGTCATAGTGAAACCTGGAGAGAATGAGTTTTCCCTAGGTAATGCATGTCCTTTATTTATGAACCTGGATATAATGATTCTGGCCTAGGGAATGATTGTTCAGACCATTTCCTAATGGAAATGATTGTCCTACACCAACGTCCAAAACATACCATTCTTCGAAATTGCTCACAATTGTGAACTTCTAAAGAATGACTACCCAGCAAGGTAGACCATTCTACTTGAACACTACTCAGAGTGACTTCCAAGAAGAATGATTGTCCTAGACCATTCCCCCACACTGGCCACAAGGGGAATCACTTTCTATGGTACATCAACAATCTATTGAACCATTTTCATTATGAAAATGACTCTCCGATCTAGACCATTTTCCGAACTAGAAAATTCTTGTCCATCAAAAATATCAAACCACTTTCTGAAATGGAAAGGAACTGCTCATCCTGGACCATTTTTTGAACTAAAAAATGACTATCCATAAATCAATAACACATTAGTTCTCCCTCCCAACCTAGGAGTAATCTCTTGCTTTTTCAATAAGGAAGTCGTCTCCACTAGCCCCAGCTTGTTTCTTAAGTACTCAACGTTTTCATCTGGGATAGAGGCTTTACCAAAATATCTCCTATATGCTCATATGTGGAGATATATTAGATAACCACTTCTCTTTTCTGGAATTCATCACAGAGAATGTAATGCTTGATCTCAATTTACTTCAGTCTTTCATGGAACATTGGTTTTCTCTAAAGGCTTCATATAGCTTTGATCATTACAATATATCATGGTTGAATTCAGCACTTTTGTTTCCTGCTAGCTCATGACATCGTGGAAAGGATCAAACTAAAACATATCCAAGTAGCACTTATTATTTCATCATGAGAGTTTTCCATGGATTAACAATCCATCATCCTAGACTTCTGAGTAATTATTTTGATATACTATCTTTGTCATGGAAAATTTTCACCACGCTTCTATTGTATATGACATACTCTGCATCAAGTTGTTTGAATCCATACAAGGTCTTCTTATATCTACATACATGGGTCTCTTTATGGTATAATCTTCTTTCTCACTTTCTTTATTGGGAAGAACAATATTTTACATGTAAATTCCAATCCATGGATACTACAAGAGGTATATATGGAACATACTCTTGCCATAGTCTTCTCCCTCCTTATGGAAGAACCTCTAAATCTTGTAATGCTTTCATTCATAAGTCTTTTTCATATTTTCTATACATTGTTCTTTATCATAACTTCCATTTCTTCTGCTCAATTGTTTCTTAGTGGGTTCAAACCAAGCTGGTAGTCTTGTGATTCTTGGTATAATAATTGGTTGCTCTTACTTTTCTTTCTTTCTTGAAATCTTCATGTTCTTCCTTATGTCTCTCTTTATCTCTTGGGTCCATGGGGTCTTCTATATGCCCTGAAGATTCCAATTTCTTCCTTTCATAATAGGATAATGGATATAGATGGATAACCAAGGATACTTTAGGGCTTCTTTTCAAAGAAGACTTCTTATAAAGTCAAATTGAACACGTGTTGCTTATCATGGATGCTCCTTTCAATTGGAGCATGGAAAGATACTTCATAATCCTCAATGGATCATATCATTTAGGATTAGCTCCCTCCTAATCCTTGCTTCATGCATGAATTCATGCTCTTCTTTTGAAATTATATAATCATCTCCCTCCATCTAAGAGAGTCCACGCTTCTGTCTGCATCCTTATTTCCTTCTGCAAAGTGTCACGAGTCTTTTTCTAATTTCCTCTTGATTGTTGACTTCTTTCTATTTTGACTTATTCTGGGTTTCTTCAAGTTTGATTCTGATTTCGGCTTATCTTGCAGTTGTTACTTATCTAATAGCTTCCACAGGAATTGTTACCAAGGATTGTCAATGTACTTCATATTTTCATGTGTACTTATTGACTTGTATTCATCGTGATAGCAATCCTTATCTTGTTATTCTTCCATAGGTATTTTTTCACTTAAACATCTTATATTCTAAGCAATAGATATGAAAGATATGTACAAAAACTATGTAAACATGGTATGTACAAGAACTATGAAGAATATTGTTACCTTGTCTTAGAAGAAGAAGTCTATTTTTTCCTGTTTGGCCTTCTTTGAGGGTTCCCTTTCTTCAACAACTGATATTTCGTGTGTTTCCTTCCTTTTATTTAACTCGGGATAATGATTATTGTAGTGACCATATTTTCGACAGTTGAAGCATTGTATTTTTGACATATTTTTCTCTTGATTTGGTTTCTTCCTTGAGTCAAACTTCTTCTTATTCCTGAATTTCTTGAAATTTGTTTTGTAGGCTTGATCATCATCTTTCCTTTGGAATTTCTCTTTTGCGCTAATCCTTGATTCTTCTTGTGCACAACAAGTCCAAATTTCTTCAAATGTGGGATACTCCTTTCTTGTGCTCATGCTTGCGGAAAATGCATCCCATGTCTTGGGAAGGCCATTGAGTACTATATTTACCAGTTCCTTCTCTAAAATGATTTCTTTAATAGCTTTTAGTTGATCTCTTAACTGAGATATTCTCACAAGGTATGATGTTATATTGTCATCATCATTTATTTTCATGTCACGGAGCTCATTCTTCAGACTCATTACTTGTCCAATGTTTCTGACTGAGAAGAGGTTAGTTAGGGCATCGTACATCTTCTTAGATGAGTGAAGATGAGAGATGTAGGGTATTAAGTGGTCTTTTACAGAGTCCACTATGATACTCATGGAATTGATGTCACTGTCCTTGAACTTCTCCATAATTGCAACATTATGAGGTTCCATCTCTTTTCCTTCTTTAAACTGTGGTTCCACGATCTTTCCTTTCATGATATCCAACATTTGATTCTTGGAAAGGATGAGGTCAATCCTTTTCTTCCATTCTCTGAAGTTAGATGCCCCTTCTAACTTGTTTTCTGACTTCATAGAGTAATTCATGACTGCTTTGACTTGGTCAACCTTTGAATTTGACCAAAAACTCAAAATTCACGTCTTATCTTGTCGAGAGTACTAGGAGGTGCGCTAGGTTAAGGCTACCAGGAGGTGCGCTAGGTTAAGGAAAACTAGGCTATCCAGAAATTAGGTCAATCTATTCAATTAAGGTGCCTCAGCAAGAGAGTTAGGGTTTCGTTGTTGTAACAAAAAATTTGACTACAACTGTCACTGAGCAAATCCTCCCAATCTATCTTCTAGTGGTTAGACTGTCCGAAGATAGTGTGGGCCCATAACCTGTTAGAAATAAGAGTGATTGTTTCACCATAGACAAGATAACAATATTGTTGCACAACCATAGGCCGAAGCCACCCCCGAGCACATTAACCTTGACAGAGAATAATTATGGAAGAAAACCCTAGGCCTAATAGACAAAAAATGTAGCGTACCTCTTTCTAGAGCTAGCACAAAAGGAATAAATTCCAAACCATAACCAAGAGAAATTCCAATCCTAAACCGAAAATACAAGTTGCAGTAGCTGGAGCTACAACTACTCTCTAGACTTGCGCACTTACTAAATTTCAGTAGTGCGCACTCTTAAATTTCTGCAGTTGCGAACTGTATCTGTCAAATGAGCTTTGATGTTCTATATTTATACTACTCCTCCTTATCTTTCTGGGCCGACTTCTCATTCTGGAGCCTAAAAACTCAATATTAAATATTTCCTTTAGCTAACTTGTCTTCTATGGTTATGTCCAATGCTTTAGGGTTTCTTATTGCTTACCAGAATATTCTATTCTTGTCAGGGTTACACGTGGAGGTTAATACCTCCTGCAACTATCATAATATCAACATGTAGCACAAGAAGTTCATTCAAGGTCGAGGACAAATGCAACAAACCCAAAGACATCCAGGGAAGATAAGGAAGTACTAAAGATCGTTCTCACAGAGGTGCAACTAGAACGTGAAGAAGAAAAATGTCGCACATATATATTGGAGGAAATACTTGAAGAATTCTTCCAGACAATTCCAGAGAGCACATTAGCAGGGGAAATCAATGTAGAAGAGAAGCTACAAAATATAGTGCAGGCGATGGACGGGTACAAGCAAGAGATAAGAGAATTGGTGGAGAAGATAACACCAACCACACCGCCAGAGCTCAGAACAAAAAGAGAGTAGCAAGATAAATAAAAAATAGAGTACATTGCGTCTGAAGTTAAGGAGATAGCAGAACTTAATGAAAGGACTAAACAACTTTGGAAAATCATGGCAAAGGATGACATGATCCAACAACTGGAGAAAAGAGAAGAGAAGTCGAACGTTGCAGTTCAGGATTTGAAGCTGCGATAGAAGACAATTTCCATCTCAGAGAGACTCTGGGTCATGCAGGAATTGAAGAACCTACAGATAGAATTGAAGAACATATAGTAGGAAAGGAATACTAGGCAGGCTCAACTGGAGCTTCTATAAGAGAAAGCAGAACAAATGATAACAACGTTGGAAACAAAGAAATCCAGAATGGAACATGCTCACATAAAAAACATAAAAATGTTGAAGGAGCATGTTATAGCACAGGTCATGGAGACCCTCACAAAGAAGAATACACAAATGAACTAGAAAATAAGTTCCAGGAATTACAAATATTAGTTCAAGAGGTACACATGACCTGAGTGGCTCAGGACGAGCTAGAGGTTAGTGTTCGGGGCCTGTTGGAGAAGGAAATTTTGGGATTTAATAACATTAAGTGAGGAATAATTAGTCAAAGGGAACAAAATGCACCAAAAAATAAGGAAGACCAACACTACAAAGGGAAAATGAAGCAGCGTGTCAAGAAAGAAGTAATTCAAAGCAAGGATAAATACTAACTCCATGGAAGGCATTTGGAATGTGGGAAAGTGGATTCCACTTAGGGTTAGGGTTTTGGATTCATAATGTAATGGTTTTAACCCATTTTGTAGTATAAATAAGATGTATGAGGTATATTGAAAGATCATATTTTATCTGTGTGTATTGGAGAGAGACTTTTGTGTCCATTTTGAGAGGGAGAGTATCATACTTTTGGTTAGAATCTGTATTTTGATGAGAGATGTGGAGCTCAGATGGATTTAATGTTGAGATAGAACTGAGGGTTAGGTCGCAAGCTATGGAGCTTGGTGCAATGCTGGTCAGCCTCATATATCCTATGATGTAATGCACGTAGCACTATTTTGATGAAGAACAATAAATAATAATAACATATTTGTGGACTTAGCCTCAGGGGGGGTGAACCATGGTAAAAACCTATGTTTTAATGTGTCTGAATGCATTTATTATTTATACAATTATGGTTAAATGGTTAGATGAATGAATGTGTTTATTTACATCGCACACTAGAATATGTATGCATAATGAATATTATGAAAGAATGAAATATTATATCTGATGAATGGTATGATAGAATGCATGGTTAAGTAGAGATAGAAGTAAACTAACATCCCCAACCCCTTCCATGACAACAGACGTTTGCATCCTACAGTCACCCATAAACCATCACGGGTGAGACTGCGTTGTACACTATGTCTGTGGTGTAGCCTTCTGGTTTACCAGAAGTGCCGATGGTGAAAGAGCTTTGTTGGAGAACTAAGGTAGAACCCAAGTTATCCCATACGTCCAACAACTCCCATAAATGAGACCAAAACTTTCCCAAGAGGTGAGTGTCTCGATATGATATTATAGATGTAGGAAGTACAAAATGAAACCATACATTAGCGAAGAACATTTGTGTTGTTTGTTCAGCTGTGACTTGTTTCTTGCATAGCATTAGAATACACATATTGTTGAATCTGTCCACCACGACATACAGATAATCATGACCTATCCTGGACATCGAAAAAACCCCTAAAAGATCCATGGAGATACTTTCCCATGGCTATGAAGGTAGCTAAAGTGGTCTATATAACCCTAGCATTCAGTTGTTAGTCTTACTTGTGGCACACATGAAACACCCTTTGATATAATTGGAAGTTGTCTCATTCATCTGAGGCCAATAACAATACCTCTGCAATTTTGCAATTGTCTTACCAACCCCAAAATGACCGGAGATGAGAGATGTATAAGATTCTCTGATTAGATTCATTCTTTCATCTATTGGTATACAAAGTTTTCCAAGATGATATAACAAACTTTCATGCAAATAATAATCTGACTGTTGACTACCGTGAGTTAATGCATCATATACTTCTTTAAAACCATCATCCTTAGCATATTGTTCTGCAAAAATTTCATGTGATAAAGGATTATACCTTAGTATTTTAGATGCATTAATTACTAGTCTTGATAGCATATCTGCAATCTTATTATGAATACCCTTCTTATACTTTATTTCCAAATGAAATTATTGTAGAAAACCCATCCACCTAAAGTGTCATGATTGTTGTAGATTGGTCTATGACTGCAAATTGGCCTTATGAACTAATGTTGGCATTTATTACATATAAAACATATCCTACTAAATAATGACCCATGAAGAGAGGTTAGGATTGGATCCTAACATGCTCTCCCCCTTCAAAATTAGCCTTGTCCTCAAGGCTAAAGATGCAGAATCTATTGGAGTATGGCCAATGGTTCCCAAGTCACATCCTCTAGTGATGTGTCCTTCCAGTTCATCAACACTTCCCTGATAGTTTTTCCACACAACTAATGTTCACGTGTATTGAGGACTACTTCTGGTTGGAGCCAAAGGAAGCGTTCTTCATCTAATTCCGGAAGGAAGGTTTGAACCCTGCAATTTTGTCCCACCACTTTCTTCAAACAGGAAACATGGAACATCAAATGGATTTTGGAAGTAGCTAGAAGGGACAATTTGTAGGCTACTAAACCAATACACTTGATTATCTCATAAGGCCCATAAAACTTGGGTTCCAACTTGTGATGTCTTTGGGCTTTGAGAGATGTTTTTTTGTAAAGTTTGATCCTGAGAAACACCTGATAACCTTCCTAAAAAAAACCTTTATGAATGATGTTGGTCTGCCTATTGCTTCATGCAATTTTGGGCAATTTGGAGGTTATCCTTCAGAGCCTCTAGGGTGGTTGTTCGACCTGGCAACATGGTATCAATATATTGGACCTTTGATGTTCCTAGAAGATAGGTAGTGACTATAGGTGGTCATTGGCCATACACTGCTTCATATGGGGTAATTTTAGTGGTCTTATGATATGAAGTATTGTACCACCATTCTACCAAGGGGAGCCATTGCACCCACTGATGTTGTTTGTCTGAATAAAAACACCACAAGTAGGCTTACAAAAAATTGTTGACCACTTTTGTTTGTCCATAAAACTGGGGTGATAGGCGGTTCTCATGTTCACTTGGTTTCCCTACAATTTAAATAACTCTTTCCAAAATGTGTCGGTGAAAGTTGGATCATGATAAGATACAATAGAGGTGAGCATGCCATGTAACTTGAAAATATGATCAAGGAAAACTTGTGCTGCTAGTGCCGTTGTGAAAGGGTGGGGTAATGCAAAAAATTGAGCATACTTGGAGAGGCGATCAACCACCACCATGATGACGTACTTTTTCCCATATTTCGGGATGCCCACTATAAATTTCATGGATATGTCCATCCACAATGAAGCTGGAATGGGTAGGGGTTGTAGAAATCCTAGAGACTTGATGGTTTCACCTTTATTACATTGGCACACCTCACATTCTATGACAAATTGAAGTATATCCTTCTGCATGCCTGCTTAGGAAAAAGAACGGCGGGCAGGAGAATAGGTCTTTTGGAAGCCCGAGTGACCCACAATAGATTATGAGTGCAACTCATTTAAGAGCCCCAACTTGAGTGCTGAAGAGGATGATAGAACCAAGAGATCCTTATATTAGATAATATTGACATGCCAAGTGTAGCCGATGGGAGGATTAGAGTCCTCTTGAAGGCATTGAATTAACATTGATATAGTCGGATGTATTAGCCACTCTTCTCAAACTTATTCAATCCAATCAGGGACCAGTAAGGATAAGGAAAAGAGGGATTCATCATCCTCATGTTGTCTTGACAATGCATCAGCTACTATATTTTCTTTTCCCTTTTTATATATGATTTCATAATCATACCCCAACATTTTTGTCAGCCACTTGTTTTGTTTTGGGGAGGATAACCACTGCTCCAAAAAATACTTCAGACTATGGTGATTTGTTTTGATCTGAAAACGATGTCCCAAAATATATGGTTTCCATGTGTGCACCACATGGGGAATGGCCATCATTTATTTTTCATACGTATATTTTCCCAAATTGCAGCCACTCAATGCTTGGGCAGTAAAGCTAGAGGTAGACCATATTATGTGAGCACTGTGCCTATACCAGTGCCAGAAGCATCTGATTCCACCACAAAGGTTTTTTTGAAGTCAGAAGTTGCTAGGAAGGGAGTATTGCACATGAATCACTTTAAATTTGTGAAGACTTTCTCAGCAACATGTGTCCATTGAAATGCATTTTTATTAAGAAGGTCGAACAAGGGCTTAGCATTTTTTCCATAATTGTGTACAATTTTTTTGTAATATCCTCTGAGACTAAGGGAACCCCTTAGGCGCTTTAATTTCATGGGTTGTGGCCACTCTTGCAATGCTTGTATATTTTTTGGGTCCACTTTTACCCCATTAGGACCCACAATGTGTCCCAAGTATTCCACTTCACTGGCTCCAAAGGAACATTTGGTCATTTTGAAAAAAAATTGGTTTTCCATTAGCAATTGAAGGAATTTGTGCACATGGAGAAGGTGGCTATCCCAAGTGTTGTTGTAAATGGGAATGTCATCAAAGAAAACCAGGAAAAACTTTCGAAGGTAAGTTTTCAATCTTTTATTCATGAGACTTTGGAAGGTGGATGGGGCATTGCAAAGGCCAAAAGGAATGACCAAGAATTCATAATTTCCTTCATGAGTTCTGAAAGCAGTCTTCAGAATATATTCCTTCTTCACATGAATCTAGTGATAGCCGAAGCGAAGGTCTAATTTGGTGAAGACACAGGCACCCTGGAATTCATCCAACAGATCATCAATGACAGGAATGGGAAACTTATCTTTAATGGTCAATTTATTCAGGGCACAAAAATCAGGACAGATGTGCCAATTACCTTGTTTCTTTAAGACCATCACCACGGGGGAAGAATATGGGGTGGTACTAGGCCGAATTACTCCCTAGGGACCATATTTTCTATTTCATTTTTTTGAGCAAGTGGATACCTGTAGGGACGTACATTAGGGGGTTGACTTATCGTAAGGAGAGGAATTCTATGATCATGCTCACTCCTGGAGGGAGGTAAGTTGGTGGGAACCTCAAAGAACTTTGGGTACTTGTCCAATATTAGTTGCAGGCAAGGAGGAACTACTAGAGAGGCCTGATCAGTGACCTAGATGGCATGAAATTGAGAAACCACACCATGGTGTCCTTTCTTCAACATTTTTTCCATCCTGTGAGAGTTGATGATTTCAGGGGATCTTACTTGGATACCTCTAAGGGTATAGGTGTGAGCCTCTTGGGTCAAGATCATCTATAATTATTGATAATCCATTGTGATTGGTCCCATAGTGTGAATCCATTCCATGCCCAATACAATATCATAGCCCCCCATGGAAATAGACAACATGTTGGTTTTCAGATGATAATCCCCCATTTGGAGTTTGAAATTCTCATAGTGGCCCCAACATTTCATCATACTCCCATTAGCAATGAGGATTTGAAAATTAGAAACAG
>JASDQU010010244.1:351367-362732 GCA_032191745.1 Picea mariana
TGACTTGCGTTTGATGTAGCCCTTGATCTTCAATGTCTGTGGGGATGAAATACCTGAAAGGGCATGAAGTGATATGGTAGGTTCCTCGGGTTCCATAGGGACTGCAACAAAATATTCGGCGTGAACACCTGGCTGAGAATCCTCTAGGTCAGGAGTCTCATCTGATGGTATGTCTACATAGGAAGATGAAGTTGATGCATCAATATGGAAGAAATTGTGTTCCCTATATTTGTGTCTCAATGAGTGCTTTTCATGACAGTGATAGCAAAGTCATTTCTTGCGATGCTCCGTTATTTCTACTGGAGATACCTTTTGGACCTTTAAGGTTTGTGTTGGACTTGGGTTAGCCTTGGGGCGAGGACGGTTGGGGAATGTAGCCTTCAAGGATGGATCTTGAAGGATGTTCTCTATTTCCAGTGCTAATTGGCACGCCTGCAACCAGGTAGTAGGATGATGCATTCTCACATGAGCCCTGATGGCTTCCTTTAAGCCATTGATAAAAAATTCAAGGTAAAATTCATCAGATAATCCCTCGGTTTGGATAGCCAACTGTTCAAATGTTGTGATGATCAGTTCAAATGCTTTGACCTAAATATTGTTCAAATGTCATGATGGATTCCCTTACCAAGTTTGAGTTTGTATCTTTTAAGCATCAAATTGCAAAATACTTGTTAAACCTGCTCTGATACCAACTTAGTCCGAAAAAATCCTTAGATGTTAATAATTTTAAATACACATAAAAATATACTTTATCTTTGAAATAAAATTATCGCTTCATTGTTTTTCAAATTACATGTGAAGAACTTATCTAACAAAATTCACTTTAATGACAAATGACTTGAAAAATAATTGAACTTGAAATGAACAACAATAATATAATCACATACACAATTTGAAAAAAGCGGAGTTCACCCAATTTGGGCTACCTCTCTGGGTCCGCTTCCAATATAGACATTTTTTTTTAATGCTCAAATGCTTGAGTTTTACAATGAACTTTTTACATCTTGCTCAAATGCAGAAATGGAGTGCATCGTTGGAATCTTGGGGAAAAATTGTGCAAAATTGATACAAAATACTTGAAACTCCGTCAAGGTACCCCTCGATGTGCTTTATGGTGTAATATTAAAAATTGTGTACCCTTGGGCATGAATTACGAGGCCACATTAATTAATTGTCCCTCTGCCTTGGTCCATGCACCCATTAAATAGGCACAAACCCTTTAACCAATTCTACAAATAATGGATGGTCCTTAATTACAATTTGGTATATAGTTATAACCAACCAACAATAGTGGAAAGATGGTTAGCAGAGGTTATATAAGTTATTTCTATAGTTGGCAGGTCAAGGGTTCCATTCCCACTGACCGCCATATTCCAAGGTCTTTTTTTATTTGTTATAACTGTAGTTATAACTCCAGCGAATAATTCAATGTTAGTTCGTTCTCTTTGGAGAATGGTCACATAACATATCATATGTCCAATGAATATGGGTCAAGGGATAATCCCTCAGCCCTATTGATGTAGTCCCCCCTTATCTTCTAAGGGGTTGCGTGACCTCTTGGTCAAGGATCTTCGATTTTCGAGCCAAATCGTCTCTCTGAAACCTTAATGGTCTCACTTGCAATTTAACAGAGGTCCTTTCAGTCTACTGGTGCAGGTTCTATGGCACCCGCAACCTCTTCCTTCACGTTGCTGAAATATCAAGTTTCAGGCGCTAGCTCCTCTCCCACTAGCCCTCTTCCGTATGTGACCTCGGGCTATGTCCTCACATAATCAAGCAATTGCAGGGTGGCCTAGAGTGGTTTGAGATCACACCGCTTTTCTCCCCGTAAGTCACTAGCAACTGCCATGTATCCCTTTCGCAATACTGTGGTTTCGATTGCGGTCTGCTCCAATATTTTTAAAACCAGAGCACCTTCCATCCCCTCAATTAAGAACGACTGTCGATCTTGTGATCTCGGGCATTGCCTCTTGATCGACAGTTGAGATCTGTCCTCTTTCTGCCTTGGTCAACTATCATTCAATGACCCTTTTCCTCCTTTTTCACGCACTCCCAAATCTTTGTGGTCTATCAACGCATGCCCTCCTTCCAAACTGATGACTATGATTGATTTCTCCCTTCGAGCTTCGGGAGTTTCAAATCTCAACTCTTTCTTCCTCCGCAGTACTTCCACCCAAAATCGACGATCTGTCAATGCAGGTCCCTCATAGATCAATGACTATGGTTCACTTCGACTCTTCAAGCTTCAGGAGTTTCAACTCTTAGTCTTCTCTTTCTCTTGGAGTGGTTTCACCTGAAGACAATGATCTGTCGATGTGTGTCCCTCATAGATCAACAACTATGGTTCACTTCGGCTCTTCGAGCTTCGAGAGTTTCAACTCTCAGTATTCAATTCCTCCCGAAGTTCTTTCACCCGAAGACAACTATTTGTTGACGCATGTCCCTCACATATCAACGGATGTAGTTCACTTTGGCTCTTTAGGCTTCAAGAGTATTAACTCCTGACACTCGCTTTCTTCTGAAGTGATTTCACCCGAAATTCATGGATATCTGTCATGTGTCCTTCTAAATAGAACGACTATAATTTACTTCGACTCTTTGGTTTTCGAGAATTTCAAATCCTCGACTGAAATCCTAGAAGTGACTTTCCCCGAAGTCTCAGATCTGTTGAAACTTATCCCCCTGGCGACCAACAGTCGATGCCTACTTCGATGATTTCTCTCTCTCCTTGTCTACAAACTTTTGAATTTGTAGATCTTGCACCACCTGTCCCCCTAGATTATGGATGGTCCCTAGCCTCTTTGGGAATTTGGTGAATCCTCACTTCGGTGGGCACACAAAGACTTAAATATCGTGCACCTTGCCCAGATATGATGACTCAGAATGATCCCTCTCCCTCTTGAACGGATCTTAGTCGATGACTCATGAAATATTAAGAACTTTGTTTCCATTGAATATTTCTCTCGCTATCTCTCATGAGCTTTCTCCTTCAAACCCTTTGACTCCTTAAAGGATTACTTCAAAACGTAGTCGAATTTCAGATCTGTGCACTCCTTGCAGCCGATTCTTACGCAAAACTTAGGTTCTTGTAGGCGAATGTGCATGCCTTGTTGCAGTCCCTTTGCACTCCTTGCAAATGGAAAGTTCACACTATCTCCTTTGAGATTATGAATCAAAACAGAATCTTTCACTCCTTGCAACACATTCTCATGCAAGACTTAAGTTCTTGTGGATGACTGTGCACACCTTGTAGCAGTCACTTTGCACTCCTTGCAAAGGGAAAGTTCTGCGCTATATTTTCTGAGATTCTGAATCAAAACACACTTTGTTAACGCACTCCTTCCGGATTGTATGCACACCTTGCATGAACTCAATGAAGAGAATGATCGAAACTTATCTAAACACTTCACAGTTTCATATACTCAACAACATAACTCATTCATTCATGAAAAAAAAATAATAGGGAATTGTAAACAGTAGCAACACCATGCATTGGATCATTTTTCCTCTTTTATATTCATTTAAAAGTAAATGGCTACAACTATGATAAAAAAACAACTAAAAACTCAGCAACAACTAAATCACAACAATATCCTACAAACTTGCAACAACTTCATTCGGGCATACCACACCTCTATTTATCTCAAAGGGTTCTTAGGGTTCCCTCTAACTACTCGTCTTCTAAAAAAAGATAACTACTACTTAAGTTCCATTACATTAAAGTCTAGGAATGAAACTCCCATATCATTCATGATCATTCAACTCCCAAGCATTTGATCTTCTTTAGTTTTCGATCATTTCAAAAAATGATTTGCAAGAAATGCCAGCGGTTAAGAAGCTGAAATGATTCAAAGGCGCACTAAGGCATTGAGTTGTCTCTCCATGTGTGCTTTCTAATGATGCTCCTACATCATTATCCCCTAGACAAACATTCATGGACTCATTTCCATGAGCTCCTGCATTGAATTTCAATGGTTCTGGATATCAGCTTCATTTTCCCAACCGACATCTTCTATCGGGTGTCCCTTCCACTTGACCAAATATTAAAAATAGGTCTTCCTCTTGGTATTCTTGCCAATCCTCTGATCAATGATCTTCTCCATATGTGGATTTTCTGCTACATGCATTTTCTTTTCCCATTGAATCTCCTTCTGACCTTTTGTTTCTACTGCTTCATCTTCCCTGTAAGAATACAGGTCTGATATGTTGAATATGGGTGATATGCCCACATCATCTAGCAGTTCGATCTCATAGGCATTTGCATCAAACTTCCTTAAGATCTTACATGGTCCTATCTTCTTCATTCTCAACCTTTTATATGTTCCCCTTGGGAACCTTTATTTCTTGAGATGTGCCAGAACCTGATCTCCTACTTCAAATTGAAGTTGTTTTTTATGTTGATCAACTCTGCTCTTGTACTCTTGGCTAAAGTTCTGCAACTTCTCTCTGATCTGGCTATGGAGTTTCTGCATTTTTGCAGCAAAATCTTCTGCTCCAATGCTTCTGATCCCACTCTGTTCCAAGTCTCTCAAGTCAGCTACTCCTCTTGGTTGCATTCCATACAATATTTGGAATGGGCTCTTTCCAGTGCTCCTGTTTTGTGAGTCATTGTATGCAATTTTTTCTTGTGGTAGAATTTGATTCCACTGATTATGATGCTCAGTGACCAGACTCCTCAATAATTTTCCCAAACTTCTGTTCACCACTGCAGTCTGTCCATCTGTCTAAGGGTGATAAGTTGAGCTAAAGGACAAATCTGTCCCCAACTTCTTCCACAGTTTTCTCCATAAATGACCAACGAATTTGGTATCTCTGACAGAGATAATACTTTTGGGTAATCCATGAAGTCGAACAACTTCCTTGAAAAATAAATTTGCAACATGTGTTGCATCACTAGTCTTATGGCATGGGATGAAGTGTGACATCTTTGAAAATATATCAACCACCACAAATATGGAATCACATCCTCTTTGTGTTCTTGGTTGTCCCAACAAAAAATCCATGTTTATTTCATCCCAAGGCCTCTCTGGTATTGGCAATGGTTGATACAATAGAATGTTTTGTCTTTTTCCTTTTTCATGTTGGAAGATTCTACATATGTTTACAAACTTTATCACTTATGTCCTCATATCTAGCCAGAAATATGAACTGCTCAATTGTGCAAATGTGTTATCATGTCCAAAATGTCCAGCCAATCCTCCACTATGATTTTCCTTTAAAAGGTTATCCCTCATTGATCATTTTGGTATGCACAATTGATTTCCCTTGAACAACAATCCCTCTTGAATCATATACTATGTCCATTGGATTTTTTCTCTCAACACATGATTTGTACATGCTTCGTATGATTCCTTGAAATCTGGATCATCACAATACATATCCTTAAGGTGTTCAAACCCCAAGGTATTGAACTGAAATTCCTGTAGAATCAAACATCTCCTGCTTAATGCATCAACAACTTTTTTTAGCATTACTCAAAATATGTTTAATTAAAAAAGCTAAATTTTGCATAAATTCTATCCACTTAGCATGTCTCTGGTTTAACTTCTCCTTTCTAGTTATGAATTGTAAGTCTTGGTTATTGTTGTACAAGAAAAATTCCTTTGTAACAAGGTAGTGCCTCCATTTCTTCAAGGCTTGAATTATGGCATAAAATTCTTTATCATATGTGGAGTACTTTCTCTTAGTATCATTCAAACTCTC
Organism: Picea mariana; assembly: GCA_032191745.1. Lineage (NCBI taxonomy): Eukaryota > Viridiplantae > Streptophyta > Pinopsida > Pinales > Pinaceae > Picea > Picea mariana. The sequence goes on from JASDQU010010244.1 coordinate 357,071, forward strand.
ACTGAAATATGCAACTGGTTTATTATCCTGGCTCAAGACTCCTCCAATTGCAACTCCACTTGCATCAAATCTCACTTGAAATGTGTTTCCAAAATTTGGTAAGACCATAATTGGTCGTTATGTTATCTTCTCCTTCAGTATATTGAAGCTCATCTCGGCCTCCTCTATCCATTTAAAAGACTTGTGCATCTTCTTCACTGTATCCATCATAGGTGCACAAATTCCACTGAAATTTCTGATGAAATTCCTATAGAAACTTGATAATCCATGGAAGCTTCTCACTTCAACCATACTCCTAGGTGATGGCCATTCTTTTATTGCTTTCACCTTCTCTAGATCCATGTTCAATTCATTTGAAGAGATCACAAAACCCAAGTAAATGAGATATGTCTTCATAAAAGAGGACTTCTTCAGATTTATCAACAACTTATCCTGATGTAGTCTCCTCATCACTAAGGTCAGATGTCTCAAATGCTCCTCTTTAGTCCTACTAAAGACCAGTATATCACCCATATATACAACCACAAAATTTCCAATGAAATATTTCAATATTTCATTCATCAACCTCATAAAAGTACTTGGGGAATTTGTTAAGACAAATGGCATAACAAGCCACTCATACAACCCTTCATTTGTCTTAAAGGTTTTTTTCCAGTCATCACCTTCTCTCATCCTTATCTGGTGATATCCACTTTTCAAATCTATATTAGAAAATAATTTTTCTCCACTTAAACAATCCATTAAGTCATGCATTCTTGGAAAAGGAAATCTATACCTGATGGTGATATTGTTAATGGCTCTCGATTCTGTACACATTCTCCATCCTCCATCCTTCTTTGGACTCAACACAATTGGTACTGCACGTGGACTCAATCTTTCTCTGACCAAACCCTTGTCTAACAATTCTTGGACTTGGTTATCTACATCCTCATTCTCTTGAGGTGTCAATATGTATGTTTCGTTGTTTGGTATAATTTCTCTTGGTATCAAATAAATATGATGGTTGATACTTTTGATGGGTGGAAATGAGTTAGGAAACTCATCCACTACTATGTCAGCAAAATTATCCAACAACTCATGAACTTCTTTAGGCAAATCATCCATCAAGGTAATTGTAAGGACAACTCTGGGTTTCCTCACCACAACAAACTGCATCTCTTGTCCCTAATTGACTTCACTTAGGAGTTCCTTCCCACTCATGAGAAGTATGCTTGTGTTGGCTTCTTCTTTTACTTTTTTCTCCTCTATTGGCAACAACATGTGTGTCCTACCATTCTTATCCAAGGTGTAAGTATTTTTTCTCCCATCATGAATGACATTTCTGTCAAACTTTCATGGTATTCCCAACAAAACATGACATACATCCATGGGAATCACATCACACAAAATGTCATCTCTATATCCTCCTATTTTGAATTCAATGAGGCATTGTTTAGTTACCATTACCTAGTGTCATCTCTACAACCATGAGACTTTATATGGATTTGGATGTGCAGTTGTCTCCAACTCCAATTTCTCCACCATATCTATGGATACTAAGTTATCAGTGCTCCCACTGTTAATTATCACCTTGCATACTCTATCTTTAGTCTTGCAATTTGTCCTAAATAGACTGTTCCTCTGCACCAAATTTTCCATTTTTGGCTCTGTTTTTAAGAGAACCTTCCTCAACATCAAGTATTTTCCATCCTCTGCACCTTCTACTTCAACATCCCTTTTTTGTGCTTAACACATGTATCCTATCTTTCCACAGGCATAACACCTTACTTCTCCTCCTTTGATTCTTCCTCTTCCTCTAGAAGAACTTCTTCCACCACTTTGTCTTCCTCATGAACTTCCTCCTCTTTCTGAGTGACTATGTGTTTTCTCAGTCTCATCTTTGGTTTTATGTGCCTTGTCATGGGACAATCCCTTGCCTTTGTTCGGGCTTCTACCTCTGCCTCGTTGCCTCTTTTTTTTGTCCAACTTCTCCTTTTCTTTCAGTGCAATATGATAAGCATCCTCTACTGTCCTTACCGACATCATGTTGATCTCATCCTGGATTTCATATCTCAATCCATTTATATATGGAAACCTTTTCTTCATATTTCTCTCTTTGTCCATCCCTGATATTCATCTTTTAGAAATCATCAGTGTAATATTTCACTGTCATACCCTTTTGCCTCAGGTTCTGCAACTTTCTAAACAGATTTATCTGATAATATTTGGGCATAAATTTAGCCTTCAACTTGGCTACTATTATGTCCCAATTATTTATCTTATGTTTTCCTTTGCTTCTCCTCTCATCCTCCAATTCATCCCACCATATTGTTGCATGTTATTTTATCCTGGTGACAACATGTCTCACCTTTTTCTCCTCATCAACATCTTCATAGTTGAAATATTTGTCCATGGATCTTATCCAATCCAGCAATTCTTCAACATCCAAGTTTCCTTCATACCTTGGGATCTCTATCTTTTCTCTAGATCCCAATTTAACAAATGCTCTCATCAAGTGTTCCTCGACAACATTTACCCCTAGAAATTCTTTGACTTCTACTTATTCACTCTCTGCATCAATGATTTCCCCAGCATTAGGTGCCCTCCTCTGCGTTGCCTCCATCGCCTCTAATATTGCATGAACTTCTCTCATTTATCTTTCTACAACGCGATTGGCTAAAGATGGCTCCACACATCTCCTTGATGGCATTGTGATGACTGTTTCTCACACACAGAGTACAACTTCGATCTATTTTTTGCTAGCCAAAAACAATTTTAGGCTCTGATACCACTTGATGTAGTACCCCCTTCTCTCCTAAGGGGATGCACAACCTCCTGGTAAAGGATCTTTGATTTCCAAGACAAATCATCTCTATGAAACCTTAATGGTCTAACTTGCAATTTAACACAGGTCCTTCCAATCTTCTGGTGTAGGTTCTATGGCACCCACAACCTCTTCCTTCATGTTGTTGAACTCTCAAGTTTCAGGCTCTAGCTCCTCTCCCACTAGCCCTCTCCCATATGTGACCATGGGCTATGTACTCACGCAATCACATGATTGCGGGGCGGCCTAGAGTAGTTTGAGATCACGCCGCTTTTCTCCCCACAATTCACTAGAAGTTTCCACGTATCCCTCTGGTAATACCATGGTTTAGATTGCAGCCCACTCCAATATTTTTAAAACCCAATCACCTTATGTCCCCACAATTAAGCATGACCGTCGATCTTGTGATCTCAGGCATTGCCTCTTGATCAAAGGTTGAGATATGTCCTCTTTATTACTTGGTCAACTATCAGTCAACAACCCTTTTCCTCCTTTTGCACACACTCCCAAATATCCATGGTCTATCAATGCATGCCCTTCTTCCAAACCAACAGCTATGATTGATTTCTCCCTTTGGGCTTCAAGAGTTTCAACTATCAAATCTTTCTTCCTCCACAGTACTTCCACCCAAAATTGACGATCTTTCAATGCATGTCCCTCACAGATCAATGACTATGGTTCAATTCAACTCTTCGGGCTTCAGGATTTTCAAATCTCAGTATTCTCTTTCTCCCGTAGTTTTTTCACCAGAAGACAATGATATGTCAACGCGTGTCCCTCACATCTCGACGGTTGTAGTTCACTTCGGCTCTTCGGGCTTCGAGATTTTTAACTCTAAGTCTTCTCTTCCTCCCAGAGTGCTTTCACTCGAAGACAATGATTTGTCGATGCATGTCCCTCACAGATCGACAGTTGTGGTTCACTTCAGCTCTTCGGGCTTCAGGAGTCTCAACTCTTGAACACTCGCTTTCTCCCAGAGTGATTTCACCCAAAGTTCACGGATCTCTGTTGTGTTTCCTTCTAAATCGAATGGCTACAATTTACTTTAGTTCTTTGGGGTTTGGGAATTTCAACTCCTCGACTGAAATCCTCGAAGTGAATTTCCCCGAAGTCTCAGATCTGTTGACACGTATCCCCCTGGCGACCAACGGTCGATGCCTACTTTGGCTCTTCCGAAATTTTTCTCTCTCCTTGTCTACAAACTTCCAAAGTTGTAGATCTTGTGCCACCTATCCCCCTGGATGATGGACGGTCCCTAGCCTCTTCAAGACTTCGATGAATCCTCACTCTGGTGGGCACACAAATACTTAAAGCTCGTGCACCTTTCCCAGATCTGACGACCTAGAATGATCATGCTCCCTCTTGAACGGATCTTAGTTGATGACTTGTGAAATATTCATAACTTTGTTTCCCTTGAAGATTTATCCCGCTATCTCTTGTGATCTTTCTCCTTTGAACCCTTTCACTCCTTAGAGGATTACTTCAACACTTAGTCGAATTTCGGATCTGTGCAGTCCTTGCAGTCGATTCTTACGCAAAACTTAGGTTCTTGCAGGCAACTGTGCATGCCTTGCAGCAGTCCCTTTGCACTCCTTGCAAATAGAAATTTCACACTATCTCTTCTGAGATTATGAATCGAAACAGACTCTGTCACTCCTTTTAGTAGATTCTCACGCAATACATAAGTTCTTGCAGATGATTGTGCACACCTTGCAACACTCACTTTGCACTCCTTTCAAAGGGAAAGTTTCGAGATATCTCTTCTGAGCTTCTGAATTGAAACAAACTCTGTCAATGCACTCCTTGCGGACTGTATGCACACCTTGCATGAACTCAACGAAGAGAACAATCAAAACTTATCTAAACACTTCACAATTTCATATACTCAACAACATAACTCATTTAGTCATGAAAACAAAATAACTGGGAATTGTAAATAGTAGTAACACCGTGTATTAGATCAATTTTCCTTTATTATATTCATTTAAAAGTAAATGGCTATAGCTATGATAAAACAAAAACTAAAAACTCAGCAACAACTAAATCACAACAATCTCCTACTAACTTACAACAATCTCATTCGGGCATACCACACATCTATTTATCTCAGAGGGTTCTTAGGGTTCCCTCCGACTACTCGTCTTCTCAAAAAACCTAACTACTACTTAAGTTCCATTACATTAAAGTCTAGGAGTGAAACTTCCAGATCATTCATGATCATTCAACTCCCAAGCGCTTGATCTTCTTCAGTTTTTGATCATTTCAAAAAAATATTTGCAGTAAACGCCAACACTTAAGATTATGAAATTTAAAGGTGCGCTAAGGCGCTGAGTTGTCTCTCCACGTGTGCTTGCTGACAATTCTCTTGCATCACCTATTCCCACCCAGACTACACCATATCTCAGCTTAAATAAATATAAAACCAGATGTATGTTAAGACCTTTGCGGTGACATGTTAGTAGTGGGGGCTATGTTAATGCTTATGGAGGTCATGGAGGTCACAGGTTCAACCCCCATTGAGTCCAATATTTACATAACTCTAGCCAATATAGGCGAATGGGAGGTTTCCAAGTGGTATCCTCTCATTGGTTCATCCCTGCCACATGTCATTCAACAGTTGGACCACTTTTCTACCACATGTCAACCAATGATTGATCCACTGGTGTTGTACCTTTCCTAGTCAGTTGTCAATAACTATTTTCCACATGTCACCATTGCAGTAGTGACACATGTCACCTCTTTTTTCCCTTTTACCTTTGACTGTTTGACTGGAACTTTGACCGCTCATAACTTTTGCATACGAACTCTATTTGAGGACAAATTTGTCTATTGGAAAACTATCACTGAGATCTACACATT
>JASDQU010010244.1:362832-395299 GCA_032191745.1 Picea mariana
AAAATATGTCGTCCCGGTAATATGTTGTCCCGGAAATATGTCGTCCCTGAAATATGTCGTCCCGACGGAAATATGTCGTCCCGAAAAAAAAAATCGGGGGCGCTGCCCTCGAACCCCTGCACCCCCCCCTCTAACCCCCCTGCGTGCCCAGCGCAGACGCTCAGACACTAATACTCATGCAAATAATATAACACATACCCAACAAATACCCGCTCCACAGGATCCTCGAATGAAGAAATGGGTAGATTTGATGGCATGTCATGGTGGCGTGATAATCATTACAGATGATCAAGCTTTCTTCCATTGCCTGAGGGATCAACTGAGTATGGTTAAGGACTATGCATATGTTGGGATTGAATTTTTTGGAGACCCTGAATTGGCATTACCTAAGGGTTCTCAGTGGGGAGAGATAGCTAAGAAGAATTTTTCCATTATATGTTTTTTTTGGTATTTTAATTATAAAATGTTTTTTGTTATTTATTTGAGACTAATCAAGTACTCTCAACAATGAAGATGTGTCACCTTTCGAACCTCCAGGATCATATCTAATATAGAGACGTGGAGAGATAAGCACAGTGGTGGGTCAAGGGGTGGCAACTGAGGATCTCGAGGAGATCGAGCAAAATATTGAGGGATTGACCATGAACATCCCTAACATCATGGTGGATGAGTTACCTCAGCTCTACCAACACCATACAATTGGTGTGTCAGTATCCATTGGTCGACTACTCTGTCAAGTGACACGTGCAGTCGTTTGTTATAGTGAGCAACATCCTTGATGCCTATGTATATGAATCCATGTGCTTCAACATTTTTAAATTTTGGTCTTAGCACAAAAACTTTTTTGTAACTTTTGACGTTATAATATAAAACTCCTACCAGCTTACTTGTCTTTTAAATATGTGTTTGATTTTATAAATGGCGCAAATGTTTGTCTAAAAGGTAATTAGCCAATGCATTTGTTAATGTGTTTAGACATCTAGGAATGTGTTGATATTGAATATAATCAAAATGTCTTTCCAAGGCAATTTCTCAAGTGTGCCCGTAATAATGTAGGACTTCATATGGAATAAACGTTACTCAATTACAACACCACTAATTGTGAATCAATATGTACAATTAGATGACAAATTCCCAATGAAATGGCGTCAGTTAATAACTCAATAACTGCACTTTATTCCACGATATTATAAGTTCCACGACCAAGGCAAACACCATGTAGACTGATCAACTCATTTGTAGGTGCATAGATTGCACATGCAACAGACGCTAGGTTCTGAGTACTCCGACTAGAACCATCAACAAATTCGATATAGGGTAGTGAGAATGTTGACATCTAGAAACCAAGCACAAGTCAAGGTAAGCAGCTTAAAGGCAGAACAAGAAACGAAAAAAGAACACTAGAGTATGATACACTAAAATACAAAGCACTCATGCAAAAAATATTTTAAGCATAGTACCTCTTCAAGTAAATCCCATTTCTGGGTTCACCCAAAGGAATTCCATCATAATCCACCATCTCATAAGCCCCTTTCTCCAACACTTGTTTAATGATATATGGGCCACGCCACATGGGATTGAATTTACCGGCCCCTAATAAGTCACGATCTTGTTCATAAAGGAGAACTAAATCGCCCTAAAAAAAAACATGCAGTTTGACATGTTTGTCGTATTGATATTTGAAACATTTTTTATGGGTTTCTATGACTAATGTAGTGTCACGACGAGTCTCGTCTAATTGCATCAAATACAAGAAACATTCTTCTTCGGCTGAGGTGTTAGGGAGAAATTCGACAGCTAGTTTCAAAGACGGTATTTCACATTCAATCGACAAAATAGCTTCAATACCATACACTAACTAGAAAGGTGTGAACCCTATGGAAGATTTAACAGATGTCTAATAGGCCCATAATGCTAAAAAGAGCATTGTGTGCCATCTTGACTTGTGAATGCCTACCATCCATCAAATCATAGCAGTTATAACTTTGTTGATTGCTTCAACTTGGTCATTGGCCTGTGGATAGTAAGGGGTTGAGTTTTCATGTTGAAGACCCAACTTATCGGTAAGTTCAAACATCATGATATTGTGAAAATGGATGCCATGGTCAGTGACGATGGCTTGAGGGACACCAAACGTAGTGATGATATGATTGAATATGAACAACGCTGCAGTTTTCTCAGTATTATCAAATGTAGGCATCTCCTTGCACCATTTAGTGAAATAATCCATAGCTATAATAATGTATCCATGCCCCTCGGCCGAGTGAGGGTTACATGTCATGAATTCAATGTCCCATTTAATGAATGGACCAACATAAAATATAGGGTAAATAGGATCAGGATGTGATCGAATATTATTGTTATACATTTGACAAGTGTGGCATTTTTGGATGGTAGTAATGCAATCCTTAAACAACAAAGGCCAGAAGTAACCATATCATAAGATATTTTGGGAAGTGGAATACTCAGACATATGACCGCCACATGCTCCAGAATGACAAGCATTTAAATATTTCTCAGCTTCATCATAGTTTAGACATCATCTAAATACATAATCAATACCATTATGGTAAAGGGTATCACCGAGGATAATGTATTGACAGGCTTGATACCAAATTCGACGATGATCTACATGAGAAAGATCAGGCTAGAAAGTTTGGGTTTGGAGATAAATGATAATGTCTCCATACCAGATGTTGTCTGAACTGATCAAAAAGAGAGACTCATCAGGAAAAGAATCCTCTGCCACAACTTCTATCTCAGTGGAGGGAAGGTCACATATCAATTCGGAAAAAGCCAAAGATTTCTTTGACTTGGATCGCTCAAAATCCAAATCAAACTCTTGGAGAATCACTATCCACTTGGAGTATTTTCCCCCCATAAATTGTCATGTAAGGATGTGTTGCATAGGGTTGAAATCTGAAATAATTGTGGTTTTGCATAATAATATATAATGACGAAAGCGTCGAATAGATTGAATAGACGCCAAGGCCAATTTCTCCACATGCATATATTTAGTTTCGGTGGTCGTAAGACTCTGACTCAAATAGTAAATAACATGTTCATCGTGTGAACCATCCTCTTGGACTAGAACCATGGCTATGGTAGATTTTGAAGCAGCCAATTCTAAGAAATAATATCGACTATAATCGAGGGGGGGGGGAATAAGAGTGGTGTATGGGTTAAGGAAAGTTTCAAAGCTTCAAAGGCTTTGTTAGCAATGTCATCTCGTACAAAATCGTGACCCTTCTTAAGAAGTCGAGTAAAAACTTTCGTTGGTTCAACATAATTGGGAATGAATCGACGTACAAAGTTTTCCTTCCCTTGCAAACTTTGGAGTTGACCTAAGGTAGAAGGAGGAGGAAAATTGAGAATAGATTCAACCTTCAAAGGATCCACCCTGATCCCATGCATAGAAATGATAAAGCCAAGAAGTCATCCAGACTCCACACAAAAACACATTTATGTGGATTCAATCGTATGCGATAATAACAACAACGTAGGAAAATGGCTCATAAGTGTGTCGCGTGAACTTGGTGACGCATGGAATGTGCTGGTAAGTCATCTAGGTAAGGTTGTACAATGTGCTTAATATCCTGAAAATCATAAGACATGGCGCATTGAAAATTTGCACCAGCATTCTTGATACCAAAATGGAGTTTACGGTATGCAAAGGTACCCCAAGGAAAAATAAAACCAGTTTCATGTTGATCCACAGGTAAAATATTGATTTGATTATAGCTAGAGAATCCATCCATCAAAGAGAATATTTCACTCCCGACACAATCGTCAACCATCTGGTCGACGAAAGAGGTTGGATAATTATCTTTGGGAAAATCCTTGTTAATATCCCTATAATCAACACAAACATGGATCGTTCCTTGTTTCTTCATAGTCGGAACAATATTGGACACCCAATCAGTCAACATTACAGGGTAGAAAAAACCAACTTTAATACCTTTTTCAACTTTGAGTTTGATCGCAGCAACTTTTCGTGGATGAACTAGGTGAAGTCTTTTCTGAACGGGTTTAGCATCTGGGTATGTATTAATTTCATGTACAACAATATATGGATCAATTCCAAGCATTTCTTCGTAACTCCATGCAAAAACATCATAGAATTCTTGGAAAAGGGCCTTGTATGTTTAGATCTCATCAAGAGAACATGAGGCACCGATATGAACATTTTCCACGATTCCAGGCTTAATCAAAATATCTAGAGGGATGGTAGGTGAAATATTTCCCAAGTTCCCTTCATACAAAACATCTCATGTTGGTGTAGAAACTGGGGGAATAGTAATGACTATAGACACATTTGAAATTCGTTGGTAACTCTTGATAGTCTCAGGTTCGAGGAAGAGAATAGAACGATGACGCCCATCATCCCATGGGGTGTCTTACATAGACATAACTTTCATGATAATTTCATCGGTGTTAAATACCACGTGAAACGGACCAGGAGACGTATCTAAGAGAGAATGAGGAGAAAGAATTGTCGATTGAATAGCTTGATAAGCCAATTCTATCAGACTTAAATGAATTCGATCATCATAATGAAGAAATTCATCCAAGCTAGGTATTATCCAAGGGTCATAAGACCCAGGATTTTCACCAACAATGGTCGAAATCATGTTAATAGAAGTGACAAAAGGAGAAGGAACATCAGGTGGAGGAATGGGTAAAGTACCCATTAACGATGAATCCTTTAAAATACCTACACCGATATTTTCATAACCAGGAGGTTTTTTCTCTATGAATGGAACATTACTAGTGCACGAATCAGAACTAAAGAAGGCGAGTTGATCTATGGTAACAAATTTACCTTGGTGAGGGAAACATATCACATGGAAAAGAGTAGAAACAACTGCACACATAGAATCGATCCAACTATGGCCAAGTAGAAGGTTGTAATCGAGAGGTGCATAAAACACCTCAACCTCAAAAGTAACCGCTTTTCCTTCTAACACAATAGATAACAAAGGAAGAACACCATAAGGTTTAAACCTTGTACCATTAAAATATTTTAGAGTATTGTGTGACTCGGTAAGGGTAGGAGAGCCAATGAATTTCCAACAAGTGATGGACATGATGCAAGTCGAAGCTCCTTCATCAACAATTGTTCTAAAAATATTCTTATTTTCCACAATGACATGTATTTGACACTAATTGATGAGGGAGCCTTGGAATGTGATCTTCCAAGTCAAAGATTATCAATTTTGTATCGGTAGGATCAATTCCACCAATATTCTTTAACAGTTCTTTTCGTTGCATAGGACAACATTGAAGGACTTCGAGAGTCGACATCACAGATGGTGCATGTGAAATATCTTCTACAATACTGTAGTTTTGAGCGACACATGCATGGCGGTTAAATGATGAATTACGAACAACACCCTTAGGAGGTGGAAGAAGAACTGTATCTAGACTTGGTCGTTCAATATGAAGAGGACCGTTGGGAGGTGAAGTTGATGGAGGAGGTTGAACCAATGAAGGAGGTGAATCATCAAATTTTTCTTTAGAAGGAGAATAATATTTGGTTTGAGTAGTGACTACAACTTCGTTCTTCTTGGAGTCACTAGTACACCTAAGTACATAATATGTGGTAGAGGGAGAAGGTTGGTCATGAATAACCAATTGGGCCTATTGTTGAGAAGGAAAACGTTGTGACAAAACATGTATCAGACAATCTTTCGTATAATGTTCCTCACTAGAGATAAGACAAGGATAACAAGGTTTTCACTTTTCTTTATTATCAACAGGTTGATTCTTGGGTTGATCGGATTGTTGATTATTATTTGTATCCTCTTTATTCTTACCCTTCCCTTTATTTTTATTTTTATTTTTATTTTTACCAATATGTGTAGACTGAACCGTATTAACCTTAGAGGTTTTACCGGGAGAGGGAGTCGGAGGAGTAGCATTTTGTACATTAGCAATAGTAGATTTGGGATTGGAATGATTGGCTTGTTTGGATTGAGTCTTAGCATAAAAAATGCCAATCACACCATCAACAACCTGAGAAGCTACTAGAGGCGTTGGGGTTGGATTTGTAGATGGGCGAGAAGCATCAGGTATTAAGTCATATAACGTGCCCGTTTGTGAATAAACGAGATCCAAGTATTGAGCACGACTAATCTCTTTCTCTTCAATGACGACACCGCCCATGGAAACATCACGGGCTATAGGACTAATGATTGATTTGGTAAACCACTCAGCCAACAATTGATCAAGAAGGGGGACTTTTATTAATCGTCGTCTCCTCCTCCACTCGTGAATATGATCAAAAATGTGAATAGAAGAGGATTGTTTAAATGAACTCAAAATTTTGGTTCTCATCTCATATCCTATCGGTAACTGATAATGTGTCAAGAAATCCATAGCTAAGGTATTAAAGTCATTGAATAATCTTCGTGGAAATTTGATATACCATTTGGCTATTGAACCCGTAAGAGTTCATTGGAAAAGACGTAATCGAATGGAGTCGTCCATCAAAGATTTGGATGAACACCAACGATGAAATGTCATGACATGATTGTTTGGGTCTTCTCTCGATCGACCGTCAAACTTAGTAATTTCTGATGGTAATTTGGAAGGTATGACAGACTAGTAAGGAGAATGCAAAATAGGATCATTCAAAATCCTAGAGAAATATGGTAGATCCAAAGTAGCTAGAAATGGAAACTATCTATTCACTTGAGTAAACTGATGATTTTGAGGAGGCAATCCCATAGGTATACCAGTAGGACCATAAGCAGTCTGTAAATAGGTAGAGGGTCCTTTCAAATTTGGTTGTGGAGGTTTTTGAGTCAACCAACATGTGTTGGTTGATTTGGTATTCTACCTCGAAAAGGAGCATTATACTGAAAAGATTGACCTTGGGTAGGATTTACAGAGCCTAGATATGGTTTCCCGAGAGTAGGGGGTATAAAAGAATTTAATTGACCAATTTTCCCCCCAAGTGGTTGTTGATTTTTTTGGAAAGGAAAATTCTAAGGTTGAGTTTGTGATTCAGGTATATACTGTCCATAAACTAGGTTATGAACCCCAACTTGGGGTTGCCCCCCAACTTGGGGTTGCCCCCCAACTTGAGGTTGACCTCAAACAGGAAGTTGAAAACCAGAAGTGACAGAATGAATTGTGCCTCCAATTCGATTGGAGCTACTTGGGCTAGGACAATTAGATCCTCCTAGTTTTGGAGGAGGAGTGTTAGGCCCTCCAGAGAGAACCTGGGTAGGTGTGGGAATAAAACCGCTAGAAGCATTATACCCAGGTGGAAAAAAATATTAGGCCCTCTGGATGGACTCTCGACAAGATTAGCAATAGAACTATGAAGAGCGTTATATAGAGGTGGAAGTGATGGACTTGATCTAGGCAGAAGTGGCGTTCCAATAGGATCTTGAGTTATGACCGTACTTCTGATAGAAACATGTGTGACTTGTGGGACCACGGTACAGCAAGTGAGTTGGAGGGGAAGGATTGTATGAGTACCAACCAACAATGAGTTTGAAACCGTAACAACATTACCTATCGTGCAAGTAAAATGATCTAAAGGTAATGTATAAGCAGTGTAATTTACAGGTGTATGTGATGATATAGGTTGATTTGGGCTCATTCTTAATTTATCGAAAATATCATGTCTCGAGGAGGTCCTCCAAAAATAACGGGCAGGAACTGAGCTAGGATTAAAAATTCCAGCAGTATGAACCGAAGTTCTAATTGACTCACCCTGAAAGGGTGTATCGTCTACACCAGACTCTGCATAAGGTACAGTAGGTATTCTATTATAGTATTCAACAACAATGTCTCCCGAAGAGTTTATTCGGAGAAAAAGTGGATCTTGTATAACACTCAATAACGGATTTACAGGAAGTGTCGATTCTACCAATAGAGTAGAAATTTTGATCTCAGAGGACACGTTGTTATTGACTACTCCTTCAGGAGAAGCACCCTCTTGTGAGTTAGGAAGAAAATGAGAATATTCTTTCTTCTCTTCTAGAGGTAACCCTTGCATCCTACGTGAATGACGAGAGCCGATGTTGGCCACACCGAATAAAGAATGAAAGAAATATATGGCCAACTAGAGAAAAAAAAAACACTCCACTAATAAAATATAGATATCAAACATGCAAACAAACCTTATTATTTCAAAGTCACTAGTTGGTGATGAAATCCAATGTCACAAAATCAAGACAAGAAGGGGTCGGGATAAATCGGGTGGAAAAGTTACGTTGATGACATTCTTAACGGACTTACACCCTGGTGCAAGCTCCCACACATAATCATGGCTATACCCTCCAAGGAGCCCGAGTGAGTTTGGCCAACATTGATTCCAGGTACCGTGAAGACTTGCCCCTACATAGTCACCTCGTGTAAATATTCTAGAGAGATAGGCCACTAAGGTTACCAGTTACGACAATGATTACTGGGGAAGTAGTTGATAGTCTGATCTACGCGCAAGGGAAAGGTATCTAAGCTTGAAATCGACTCAAGAAGGTCCGCACAGGATTTTCTTCTCAAGTGACTACCAATAATATGCGCAATGTCTACACTAAGACCAACAAAGTAGGGTGAGTAACGTTGTCGGCCCTAATGCAACCTCTTGATTGACCCTTGTGTTAGAAGGGCTTCCCAGGACAAGATGTAGCAAGTGGATTTAACTCTCCCTATCACAAGATATTGTTGTGTGTTTTGATGTTTTGGAGAGTGTTCCTCACAACCTATTCCAAAGTGTTATCCCTAGCTAATGTTGGTGTATAAAAGTTCTAGAAAATAAAAGTTGCTAGATAAATTTTAAAATTACGTTGAATTTTAATGGTTGTTTCTTACTCAAAAAGGAAGCAGAGATGAAACTTATGAAGTTGTTTGAACTTGACCCAAAAATGCAAAGAGAGATGAGATGCAATCTTTTCTTTCTATGAACTCTAATTACATAAGGGAGAAGGTTTCTTTTTCTAGAATACAACAAGTTACAAAACACAATTTCTTCAATCTTTGAATGATATTGATGCCAAATAATCAAAGCTACTAAATTTTCCAATTTTCTCTTTTCCAAATATTTGAATGCAAAAATTTTCTTGTAAAGACTACTAATAGAAGAAAAAACTTCAATCCTTTTCTTTTCAAGTAAAAACAAAGATCCAATTAAAAAACAAAGAGTTTTCCAAGAAGATCAATGCACTCACAACACTATTTCCCAAACTAAACTCATAATGCATGCAAAAATGAAAAGTAAGAAAACTTATTTGTCTAATGTAATAAAAATTCATTTTCCAATCAACAAAAATCCAAAACTCACAAAAGATCAATAACCACTCATCTAGAAATCTCTCAAGGATGAAGCCTCGAGATTATACCCTTGCAATCAAGAAGTCAAAGGTACAACTATGAATCTTATGAAAAATAATCTCAATAGTTGAGAATAAATCAAATTCAGGCTAAAATATGCAAATCAAGCTGCAAATAATCACTCACTAAGACTAAAAATTCACCCCAAGAAGTAATGACAAATCTGGGCAAAGAGAAAAAATTAACTGTCGCTCCAAAAATTTCTATAGGAATCGTCGTAGGCTGTAGAACAGCATAGTGCAACGATCAAGGATCGTCGCAGGAAAAGGGAAAACCACAATGCGGCATCATCACTCTGGTTTACACAATCAAGGTGCAACGATGAATGAACATTAGGAAAAATTTAAAGGAGGACAAAGTTTCTCAATGAACTTTCAAGACCAGGGAGTCAATATGGATCACCCAAAGACTCAAAGAATGAAATTTATCAAAAGCAGGAAAGCTAAAAGAAAAAAAGGAAGAAAATACCAAAAGAGGATGATCCCCAGTATGGTCACCAGTTTTGTTATCAGACAAATCGGTAAGTGTGGACACAAACTAATATCCCTAACTTCAACAAGAAGCTAGAACAAAACAGAGCAGAATACAATCTTCTCCTTAGATTTCATTCTAATGTAAACTAGTTGAGAGAGGGACAAATGACATACCATTTAAACGATGTTTGATCATCACTAGTGTCATCCTTGCTGCTCCATATTTGTATTTGTGGGATGTTGAACCTGTTAAGAAGAACAAACCAAAAAAGATAGAGAACAATGATATATATATTCCAATGAAGTCTATATATAAGATCAAGGAGTTATACAATAAAAGTAGAGACACCTTTATAGGGAAGAAATCTATTACTGCATTATATTGAATGAAAGTGGAGAATACAACCCATGCCTTGATGTTGCAAGGTCCCTTCCAATGGCCCTTTTCTTTAACACACCCACCTTTTCTCCAATTATTTTGATGAAGAGAATTCACAACCTGACTTGGAAATCTAAATAAAAGCTATCACAAGTACAATCTTCAGCATAATTCTTCATGCATAAGCAAGCCTAGCCTTTCCCGTGAGAGATCCCTCTTTATATAGGGTGAAAGAGGGATGTATGAGGATATTAGGATGATCCCACTAAATCATAGAAGCAAGTAAGATCCAAACCGATCGGAGGCCACCTCATCTTATAGAAGATTCCCTTCTAGAAATTTCGTGAATTTCATCTTTTTCTCTTGTTTAAGCATCGTTGCACCCTATGCACAAGAAGCATGAAGTGACGTCATAGTACATTTTTTGTGCAGCATGCGATGATCAAGCATCGTTGCACCCCAATCATTTAGCAGGGTGTGACGATCTCCTTAGATATGGTTTTTAAGAAAAGAAATATGATTCACTTTTCTCATGGAGAAAGTCTCATTTAGTAACTTTAGGGAACATAGAAGTGAGTTATGCACATGTCATCATTTGATCACAGGGGTGACCAAAATAATGTGTAACACTCGGAGGGGGATTATTCTCTCCTCCTCCGCCTAAACTACTATTGATTACTTTTCTATATGGGTGGGTCGTTGGAGCATTGCTCTAATATGTTGTAGTCTTAGGAGTAACAGTTGGGGACTGGGAACTCTTCTCATTGGAACCCTTTCCTTTTTGTTTGTAAAATTCATTAGTACTAAGTACCATCTCCAAGTTTCCAGCAGTGTGAGTAGGAGCACCCAATTTATTATCTTCTTCTTCTCCTAGAACAGTGTGGATAAATGAATTGCTGAAACCCACTGCTAACATATGTTCCACAAAAATTTTGTTAGGGTCAAACCCTTTTATATTTTCATCATACTTGAGATTCAAGTTGTGGTAGTTGTTTGCTAATTCATCGACTTTGTTCATATTTCTAAATACAAAGTCCCCAATTTTCCAAGGCAAGGGTATGAATTGCTTTTTTCGTTTCTCATGAAAAAAGTGCAGCCAAAGATTATATTGCCTTGCAACTTCTGTAACAAACATTATGTTAGATATATGGCATGGGAGAAAGGATGGATTTTCCTTAGAACTGAAAATCTTGATAACATTGTAATTTTCCATTTGCTCCAAAGTCTCGTTTTTATCGAGGAATTTACTTGCCTGGGTGGACATTCTTGGGGTATCTTTTCCAAACAAAAATCCTTTAAAAAATGAAAAAAATCATTGAAAATTCATAAAAGTGAAAAGAAGCTTTGTGTCTCCACAATTCTTGGTACCAAATGGTCATTGGGTCAAATTCACAATTCACCTTCTTGCAAATAAACAATTTAGGAAATTGACAGCAATATGTTATCAAAAACAACAAATAAGAAGCCATAAAGAATTTCTTATATTTTTTATACTATGACAATTGGGAAGAGATTTCAATGAAAATCATCTTTCCCAATCGAAGATGGCCTACTCCTTGACAGTAAAATATAAGATATAAAGAATCATATGGGAAATGTTGATGGTATTTGCAAGGTTGTTTTCATGCTTTTTCAAGAAGTCTCTGCAATCTTCACCTTTGAAAGTGAGTGTTAGCTCTAGGAGATTTAACATTTTATGGAACAATTGAGGTGAAAGAGAGATGAGAGAATGGTTTTGAGGTTGAATAATCTGATGACTTGGTATATATTTCTCAGCACACCATGCAACCCATTCCTTGCAGTTGAAAACCTCAGGAACACAGTGTGCACAAGGAATTTCGGATGTCCAGATCACTTCCTTCTGAGAATACGGGGATGAATAGTAAGAATATGCTCTAGATGACTAAAAGGTTCAGTCCTCGTGTCCAAAAATGTTCAAAGTATCTTTGCATAACTGTTTTCAAGTTATCTCTTCCATAAGTTGACGAGAGCGTTCTTTTAATCCAGATAATATTTGAAATAAGCACTTGGGAAAGATAATATAATATTCCTCAAATCATGCTTTATTGTGGTTTAATGAGAAATCACCTTGAGCCCTTCGCTTATTAATGACGATATTTATGGAACCTACATACTGAGTTATTAGCATTAAACCATACTAAATTCATATTGGGAAAAATGCGAAGGTGGTGGGGATGAACGAGAGTAATTAGAATTTTTGACTTTTGTGAACCCGCCAACCCGAGAACCCGTGAACCCAGTGTTGTAAAGGGTTGAAAATTGGCTAAGTGTTGTAATGCGGTTAGTTGGACTCAATACAAGAGAGATGAGATACTTAGGAGCTCGGGGAGTCTGATGGTCAAAATGTAGATCGCATATCTCTTGGTGCAAAATGTGTATTACGGAACATGGGATATGAAAGCTTGAACCCGCAAACCCATGAAACTGCAACTATATAAATGACTAAGTATGGTATAACGTGGCGGTCGGTCGGACTCATGGTATGGGAGCATGGATGGAGATGAGGATCCATGAGTCCGCCAACCCCCGAATATATCATTTTCAAAAAAACAACTAACTGTAGTAAATAGAAAGGGAGGATAGAAGGGAGAAAAGAAAAGGGGAATTGGGGTAAGTATAGAAGAGGGAAAAGAAATGGAAAAATGAAGTTAGGAACATAGAAAAGGGGAGATAATTTTAGGAAGAGGGAATTGATCTCAACAACTGGCTCCAATTGTGGGATTATAGCCCCCTGTAGGTTATCGAGAATCCATAACCTTTCATGACCAGGTGCTTCTGTTCATTGGGCTATGGAGCCAAAGTAAGAATATACAAATTGGAAAAAAAAAATTATGTACAATGAGAAAGCAAAAGTCCTAGGAGAAGAAACCTTTCATATGTATAATGTTGATAGGAAGAATTAGTCTTTTTCCCTTCATATATTGAATCATATAGGAGTTGAAACCCAGGATATTTTTAACGATGTATGGTGCAATACAGAGCACTTCAAACTTTGTATGCATCAACGGTTTCTCTTTGGCCTTGTTCCAAAGTAACACCAACTCTCCCTTCTAGAAATTCTATATAGTTGTCCTTTGATCAAAATATATTTTGACACTCTACTTCCTCTCAGAAGTTTGATTCAGGGCTTTGCTTCATTCTTCTTCCAACTTCAACCACTAGTTGATTCTCCTATGGATGGGTGAACTCTCTTATGTATCTTTTGTATTAACCACGAAATTCAATGCATCGAGTTCGAGGATAATTGTCATTTTCGCTTATTTCCCATAAACCAATGTATACGGGGACATATCGGTGCTATCCTTTGGAGTCATTATGATTACCCACAATGCATCTGTGAGCTTCAGATGCCAGTTCCTTTGGTTCTTGCCAATTGTTTTCTTCGGTATCTGAACAAGTGTTTTGTTTGTGGATTTAGCAAGGCCATTACCTTGTGGATAATAATTCGACAATTGACCCATGATAATTGCATATTCTCCAAAAAACTCTGTAAACTTCAACCCAATGAAAATCAAACCATTATTTATGATAAATTTATTTATGATCAAATAGTATCTTTGAGGAACTTGATTAAATCTTTAGAATTAGATTTCCTCAATGCTACTGCTTCTGGCCATTTCATGAAACAATCTATATTCGTGAGAATGTACATATGTCCCTTGATATAATTTGGATTAATTAGCTCGACAACATCAAGTCCCCATTGGGAGAATGGTTGTTCTACAATTATGGGTTGTAAAGGCATCGCGAACCTCTTGACTTTTTCTGAACATTGCTGGCATGATTCACACTTCGTTATTGTGGCATATTGTAACATACCCAACCATCCACAGGCTGGGGTACTCTACCTTCAATCCCACCCTTGAACTTCTTTCTCTTATATATACCTTTTTAAACTTTAAGGATGCATAAAAGAAAAGACTTTAACGACATACACAACAGTAGTCAGAAAACATGCATAGTCTAAAGATTCAATTAAATGATAATTAAATATACAACAGAAATACATTCATGTACATGCAATTGATACCATAACAAAGAGAACTTATCTTTATGAAATATGACACCAACTAGTTGCAGACCAAGGACATTCCACCCAACCGTAGACACTACTATTCTAAATCTCAACAACAGCGTCACCCCCGAGCCAGGGCTATGAATCCACAAGGACAGTTCCAGAGTGTTGGCTTCCCAAAACAGTCAGCACCCAAGCTCTCATAGGCTTCCCATCTCTCACAAAAATCCAAGTACCCAACTCTCTTCTACCCAGTTTGCACCACCCGAGAGAGAGGACCTCCACCCTTCTCTGCCACATAGTCACTTAGGTAGTCCTTCTCCTTAATTCAGGCTCCAGCGCAACTGGTCCAAACTGTCGATGCTAGAACTCTCAGGACTCGCATCTATGAGAAATGTTGGACATAGGCCAACACATCTCAGACATGTGAGCCTCAAGTCACGACTAGATCACTCCAGCGACCACTACAACCAACTGTCTCATGGCTAGATCTTTGAATATTTGGTTCCCTTTCCCAAGCCAAGACGTGGAGGAGGAGGATGGATCAATGAATGGGTAAATAGGTGCATGAAAGTGCGTGAGGAAAAAATGAATGAATGTACAGGTAATCAATGAACAAGCCATCATTCAAACCCCCCCATCAGACCAAAGGTGGGTTTAAGTAACCTCGTGGGGAAATCAAGAAGGTCCTGGCCTTCCCCAAGAAGCTTACGTAATTGATCCCCTCCCTTAGGAAAAAAGGGTAATTAAAATAGGAGTAAACACTTAGCCCCTCAAGCCCCCTCTCTTATGGAATCATAGCCCTCTATAACTCTAGTCCTTGTTCATCTAGTAGCCAGTCATGCATTTATTATTAATAATGATAAAAAAAATTGCATGTCTTGGGCACACTGGCCTTTTAATAATTGTTTGGTCACTCCAGCCTCTTAGAATTGTAACAATACATTATTTAGAATGGGGGTTCAAAACCTAGGGTGTTACATCCTCTCCCCCTTATTTTGGCACTGTCTTTAGTGCATATACAAAACAGAGATCAAAATCTCAAATTTATTCAAAAAGTTGCAGGTACTCTACCAGCATGGCATATTCATGCTCCTAGGTAGCATCTTCAGGACCGTAGCAGGTCCACTGAACTTTTACCAGCTTTATAACTCGATTCCAGAGCATTTTGACTTTTCTGTCCAATACCCACACTAGCTGAACCTAAAAATCTCCCTTCGTCTCTACCTAAATCATATTCTAATCAATAACATGGTTAGGGTCATGTACATATTTATTTAGTAAATATACATGGAATACATTATGCACATTCATGGAAGCAGGCAATGCAAGCATGTATGCAACTAGCCCTATTTTGTCCAATTTTTCAAATGGACCACAGAATTTGGCTGCCATCTTTGTACAACTACCCAATTTCAAAGAGATTTTCTTGGGCTTCACTTTCAAAAGTACATGCTCCCCTTCTTTAAATTCTCTAGTTGTCATATTCTTGTCAGCATAAAATTTCTATTTATCCTGAGCTGCCTTTAAATTCTTCTTGATCTTAACCACTTGGTCTTCCATGTCGTTGAGCAACTCCTGCCCAAGTACCACTCTATCTGCTGCGTTGTCCCAACTTACTGGAGTATCACATTTACTACCATACAAGGCTTCAAATGGGCTCATTCTTAATGAATCTTGATACCCATTATTATATGAAAACTCAACCAAGTGTAAGTAATCTTCCCACTTAGATGGCTTATACATCACATACATTTTTAGCATGTCTTCAATTATTCAATTGACTCTCTTTGTTTTCCCATATGTATGGGGATGATATGTTGTGATAAAGTTTATATTTGTGCCAAATCCTTTAAACAATCCCCTCCAGAAATTAGAGGTAAAAATTGTATCTCTGTCTGAGACAATTTTCCTAGGTATCCCATGCAACCTAGCAATTTCCTTCATAAAAATTTCTGCAATATTATTCATTGTATGCGTTGTCTTCACCGGCACAAAATGAGAAGCCTTTGTTAATTTGTCAACCACCACCATGATTGAATCATGTTGCTTATTCGTTCTGGGTAATCCTGTGATGAAATCCATGGTGATCACTTGTTATTTATTCTCTAGGATTGACAATGGCTTTAGCAAACCCGTTGGGTGCCTATGTTAAACCTTCACCTTCTAACATTCCATACATAGAGCTATGTAATCAGAAACATCCTTCTTTATTCCCGGCCAAAAGAACTGTCTTCTTACTGTTGTAATTGTTTTCTGGTAACCGGGATGTCCATCATAAGGGACATCATGCATTTCCTTCAGTACCAAATTCCTCAGTTCTCCAAAACTAGGAACATAGATTCTATTTTTATGCATGAGTAATCCGTCTTATTTTACCTCATACTCCTTTATTTTCTGTTGTACATCTCCTTGCTGCAAATTTTCCTTTACCTGTAGGTAATGTTGGTCTTTAACAAGACCATCTAAAATTTCGTTCTTCAAATCTGACTGATTCATACTAACATCAATAGCATGCATGATATGCACTCTTCTACTAAGTGCATCAACAACTTTATTCTCCTTTCCCTTGATATGCTTGATATCGAAGTGATATTCACTTAAAAATTCCATCCATCTTGTTTTCTTGGCATTCAAGGTCGACTATTCAAAAATATACTTCAGGCCAATGTGGTCTGTCCTTAATTCGAATTTCTTCCCCATGAGACAATGCCTCCACATCATCAAGGCATGAACAATGGAAGCAAGTTCCAATTCATGCATGGCATAGTTCTTCTCATGTTCCTTAATATTTATGGACTCATATCCAATGACATGTCCATTTTGCGTGAGGAATCTCCCAAGTCCTTCCTTACATGCATTTGTACATACCACAAAACTTTCATTTGGGTTAGCAATCTTTAACACAGGTGCACTAGTAAGTAATTCCTTCAACAAATTAAAATTATTTTCTCACTTGAGTGTCCATTCAAATTTAGGTCCCTTCTTTTGCAAAGAAGTGATGGGATGAGCAATCTTAGAGAAACCTACTATGAACCTTATGTAGTAGCCAGCTAATCCCATAAAATATCTGACATCTGATATATTTATGGGTGTTGGCCATCCTCTAATGGATTCGATCTTCTGTGGATCTACTGTTATTCCCTAATTTTAAATAATGTGTCCCAAGTAATGGATATGCTTTTGATAAAAAGAACATTTACTCAACTTGGCATACAATTGATGTTCTCTCAGTACTTGCAACACTAGTCTTAAGTGATGTTAATGCTCCTCTTCAAACTTAGAATAAATAAGTATGTCATCAAGGAATACTATGACAAACGTATCCAAATAATTCTTGAATATGCCATTCATTAAGCACATGAAGATAGTTGGTACATTGGTTAATCCAAATGGCACCACTAAAAACTCATAATGCCCATACCTAGTCCTAAATTCTATCTTATGAATGTATTCTTCCTTAATTCTTACCTGATGGTATCCTACCCTTAGGTCAATATTTGACAATATATTTTCTCCTCTTAGCTGATCAAAGAGGTCATCAATTCGGGGTAGAGGATACTTTGCTTTATAGTGTACTTGTTCAATTGTCGGAAGTCAATACACAACCTCAAGGTTCCATCCTTCTTTTTGAAAAAAAGTACTGGTGCTCCTGAAGGTGAAACACTTGTACGTATGTACCCTTTCTTCAATAATTCCTCCAACTGAATTTGTGATTCTTTTAACTTTGGTGTGCTCATTATGTAAGGTGTTTTTGACACCGGGGCAGCTCCTGGCACTAAATCAATTGAGAAATCTATCTCCCTTCTTGGTGGAAATCTGAGCATTTCTTGGAATACATCTTCAAATTTTTGTAGTACCAAGAAATCTTAGAGGCTTGGCCCCTTTGTATTTTCTGGATCTTCCACATGAGTTGCATACAATTGACATCCTTTCCTAAAACATCTTTTTAGTTGTAAGGATGAAATCTCCCTTATAGAGATGAGTCTTGGAACTCCTTTCACAGTGCTTTGTTTTCCATTTCCATCTAGACATGTAAATGTCTTGTTATGACAATCTAGGACAACATGATGCTTGTCCAACCAATCCATTCCAATCAGAATNACTTATGGAACAACTTCTGACCATATCATGGACTATTCTTTTGGTTCCAGTGGCTAACTGAACCGAACTTGATTTTCCAAGTTTACTCTTCTCCAAATGTAATCTATAAACTATCTTAGGATCAATGTAGCAATGGATTTCTCCTGAATCAATCAAAATAGAAATAGGTTCATTTATGATCTTACCTTACACCTCGATCATATTGGACTGGTACTCTGCTTGTCAATCATCTAAAGATGCATAGATTCTTGTCATATCTTCAATTGTTGTAGCCTCTTGGAGGTTGTGTATGGTCTTCACTTTGTCATTTCTGTGTGGGAAATCCTTGTACAAGTGATCTTCCTTGCATCCCCAACATTGGATTGGTGATCTTCCCCTTTTTCCCAAGGAATCTTATTTCTTGAAAACTCCCTTAGCATACTAATCTTGATTATTTCTATTAGGCTCATTCCTATTGAAGGAAGGTTTGAATCCTTTCCTCCTCTAATCAAACTTCACCTTCTTCTTTTCCTTCCAAGATTTATGCAGGGATTCTCTTCCCTGGCCTTGCTCATACGTGTATTTAGCCTTCCTGATGGCCTCAGTCAAGGTCTTGGGCTCATCATACATGATCTTTTCCTTATAAAAGGATAGCAGTCCACTTAGAAATCTCTGTATTTTCACTTTCTCATCACTAATGACCCTGACATACTTTAAAAATCCCAAGAACTTCTTCTCATGCTTTTCCATAGTCATGCTTCCCAACCTGAGTTCAAAGAAATCCTGCATTTTCTTGTCATATAAATTCTCTGAGAGGTACTCCTTCTGGAAGTAATTCTTGAACTGCTTCCAAGTGATCCTACTTTCATTAACATGATCCACTTGCTTCACTTGGTCCCACCACATTGCATCTTTCCCATGTAAATGGTAGGTGGAAATCCTGGCTTCCAGTTTCAATGAATAGTTATGCAATTGAAAATATCTCCAGAGTCCAAGAAACCATGCTTCAACATCATCTTCCATTTCTCTTTCACCATCGAAGGAAGGTGTCTTGATCTTCCTCGTCTCTCCTTGCAAACTATCTACGTCTTGTTTCCTTCTTTGGTGTCTGACAGGAGACACCTTTGGACTGCTTACGAGATCTTCCGATGCATAAAAAATTCTTTCTGAGTAAGGAGGTGAGTGGTGTCCATGAGCTCTGCTAGCACTTCTAGAATAACCAACTCTTCCACGATCATTCCTTCTTTCATGGAATCTGCCTTCTTCCTCTTCTCTTGAGTTTCATCGCTTATTCATTTGTCTCTACAACTGATTTAATCTCTGCAACACTTGAGCATTTATCTGACTTTTCTCTCTCATCAATCTCTCGTTGTCTGTTTTGTAGCTCTACACTTCCATCTGCAGGCTTCTTACCGTTTCTAGTAACGTTTCCTGTTCTCCTTTTCCCTTACGTCCATTGGACTCTGTCTCTGCATTACCAACTCTAGAATTCTAGCCTTCAACCTCCTTATCATGACTGGAGGCTCCCTCACCTTCTCCCATTTCCATAATACGCATCCTGAGCTGATGTTCTTAAGCCCCTTAATTCTGCAAAATGTGCAAGTGACCATTTTGTTAGAATTACGCATATGGTAAACAAAATTGCCAAACCATGCTACAGGTTTCTTTCTTTTTCTTTGTTCATGGAGATCATGTCCCCATTCTCCAAAAATAACAGTGTCCTGTTATCCTTGGCTGACACAGAATTTCATCCTGCGCAGACACTTCCTTCAATTCACCTTCCCAGGAGACCACGACTAGAAACTGCGGCTAAATCCTTCCTTAGCACTTTTCTGTCTTGAAGACAACCAATTCGGCCCTTAGCCCTCCTTCCTTCAGCTCTCAATATTCATATGACCACGGCCATCACCCTATGCTTAGATGAAAAAGCAATTGACCAGAGCTTCAGGACTTTAGAACTTTCATCCAGGACTGGATCAAAGGTCCTCGTCCTCTTTCACAATCAACGATCGATATCCACTTTGGGGCTCTGTGCTTTGGGAGTCTCAAATTTCATCGCTTTCCTTTTCCCAGAATGATTTTACCTAGATTTCATAATCTGTCGACGAGTTTTCTCCCACAGATCAACGGTTGTGAATCACTTCGGCTCTTTGGGCTTCGAAAGTTTCAAAATTTCCTCCTGCACTTTCTCCCAGAGTGCTTTCACCCAAAGTCAACGATCCTTCGACGTGTGTCTTCTGGAATCAACGGTCGATATGTACTCTAGCCTTCGGGAGTTTGTGAACCAATTCAACCTATCACATCTTTCCCCTCGAGAGTGCTCAATCTCTGGAATGCACGATCTATAGCCATGTGGGGAAATACTGGAAGCGGACACGTGGCCCAATCAGGTGGGTGACATGTGTCACATTCTAACTAAATTTTCAATATTCCAAATGCTAAAAACTTACTGACACGTAGCACACATCCCATGTGTCAACGTCATCCTAGGTGACGTCTACAAGCCATGTCACTTCAAAAATTTCGAGGTCCACATCACCTCCTGGTGACATCATCGTGCCCCATCACTTCGGCTCTTTGGGCTTCAGGACTTCAGGAATTTCCATACTAGCAAACTTCCAATTCTCTAGAACTCTGAATCTCCGAACAACCAATCTATCACCATGTGTCCTCCTGGATCGAACGACTAAGATTCACTTTGGTTCTTCACCTGGAGTCCATGGATCTTCATCGTGTGTCCTCCTTAATCTAAAATTTGAGGCTTACTTTGGGTCTTCACCCAAAATCCACAGATTTATGCCACGTCTCTTCTGGATCAGACACCCCAGACTCACCTCGGATGATCCAACGCTTGATATTTACTTTGACTCTTCGGCTCTCTGGGCTTCAGGAGTTTCAAATCTCAACTAAAAACCTCTCGAACAGATTTCTCCAGAGTTACTGATCTATTGCCATGTACCTCTTAGTGATTGAAGATCAGGATCTACTTAGGCTATACAGAGTTTCAATGTTCAAGCCCTAACATGTCACATCACTACATGCCTTTCAATTTGTAGGGGAACACATCGGTGGTTTGGAGTAACCCGCTTTTCACCCTGCAATTATCCTGATGTTGACATGTAACCCCTTGGGGAAACCATGGTTTGGATTGCAGAACCACCTTGGTAAATTATCTCTCATGCAACTCGGCTCCCTGCAATGCCTCATGACCATTGATGTCCCTCTCCCATGGGATCTGATGGTTGTGACCTTAACCCTTGCTTCCTTTTCATCGAACAACCCCTGTTCACTTGTCCTTCGATCCAATGATCCTGGATCTCTCCCGATCCTATAGTGGTGATCACTCCCGAATTTGAAGGGGACGGTCACGATCCTTCGAACCCCTTACACGGATCTCTGACATTCTATATCCTGCGTAAATTTTGCAACACCATTGCTCCTGAGATTTTCAACTCCATGGTCAGAGTTCTATCTCAACCCCGAGACTCTGACCAATGGACCCGGCCCATACCGGCCCGATGTTTCAACCAGAAGCTTTGATACCAAATTGTAACATACCCATCCACCCACAGGCCAGGGTATGCTACCTTCAATCCCTCCCTTGGACTTATTTCTCTGACCAATACCTTTTTAAAATTTAAATATGCATAGAAGAAAAGACTTTAATGACATACGCAACAATAGTCAACAAGCATGCATAGTCTAAAGATTCATTTAAATGATAATTAAACATACAGCGGAAATACATTCATATACATGCAATTGATACCATAACAGAGAGCACTTATCTTTATGAAAGATGACACCAACTGGTTGCATACCAAGGACGTTCCACCCAACCGTAGACACTACTGTTCTAAATCTCAACAGCAACGTCACCCCCAAGCTAGGGCTATGAATCCACAAGGATGGTTCCATAGTGCTACTTGGATTCCCAAACCACAGGATTCCCATCTCTCACAACAATCCAAGTACCCAGCTCTCTTCTACCCATCTTGCACCACCCGAGAGAACGGACCTCCACCCTTCTCTGCCACACAGTCCGTCAGTCATTCCTTCTCCTTAATTCAGGCTCCAGTGCAACTGGTCCAGAATATCGATGTGGGAACTCTCAGGACTCGTAGTTGTGAGCAACGCTGGACACAGGCCAACGCATCTCAGGCATGTGGGCCTCAAGTTACAGATGGTTCACTCTAGGGAACACTACAACCAACTATCCCATGGCTAAATCTTCAGCAGTTCGGTTCCCTTTCCAAAGCCAAGACGCAGAGGAGGAGGATGGATCAATGAATGGGTAAATGGGTGCATGAAAGTGTGTGAGGGAAAAATGAATGAATGTACAGGGAATCAGCGAACAAACCATCAGTCGAACCCCCAATCAGACTAGAGGCAGGTTTAAGTAACCTCGTGGGGAAATCAAGAACCTCCTGGCCTTCCCCAAGAAGATCACGTAACCGATCCCCTCCCTTACGAAAAAAGGGTAATTAACATAGCAATAAACACTTATCCCCTCAAGCCCCCTCTCTTGTGGAATCATAGCCCCCTATAACTCTAGTCCTTGTCTGTCTAGCAGCCAACCATGCATTTATTATTAATAATGATAAAAAAATTACATGTCTTGGGCACACTGGCCTTTTAATAATTGTTTGGGCACTCTGGCCTCTCAACATTGTAACAATACATTATTTAGAATGGGGTTTCAAAACCTGGGGTGTTACACATATGAGTCTCTAAAAATTAATGGCCAAGAGAATCTAGCTCTTATTATCTTGTGGGAAGTTGCAGTAGGTGAAAAGTGCCCACCGCATATTCCTTCATGGAATTCTCTTATTAGTTCTTGGGGTTTATTTTCATCAATGCATCTCATTAGTATACCATCATAATTTCTTTTGAACAATATATTAGTAATCAACACATATTGATTTGTCTTCATCTTCAATGTTCTTCGTTCATTGGAGTTCATGGTGACAGGAAATTTCTTGGACCTCAAGTAGAATATAATATCTTTGTACCATTCTGAATCATCTAATGAATCTCCTACTAAAATTGAAATCATTCCATCGATCGAATCACCATTTGTGATGATCTTTCATAAACCTTGTCCTTTGATATCCTTTAAAGGTTTAATCTCGATATCATATTCTTGTATCTTTTTCAACCAGTTAGCCCATTTTCCTTCTCTCAATTGTTGATTTACAAGCATCTTTATTGGTGATGAGGGAACATACGCAATAACATGGGAGTTCAATATGTACATATGAAAGTGCGTCACCTCTTTTATAAGAGTTAAGGCTAGCTTTTCCAGTTCTAAGTACCTCAATTCATAGTCATGTAGGGTTTTTCTCATGAAACTGATTGGGAGTTCTTCACATTTGGTATTCTTCTGAGTAAGAACAGATGCAACAATAGTCTTTGTAGCAAATGAATAGATGATGAAATCCCTTTGAAAATATGGACTAATAAGGACAAGAGCTGTTGTAATTTCTCCTTTGATATTAATGAATGCCTCTTGAGTATTCATTGTCCATTCGAACCTCTACTCCTTTTTCAGCAACAAATTGATCGACTTTACGATACTTGTGTAGTCAGGAACAAACATTCACACAAAATTGATCTTGCCAAAAAATGATTGGACTCCCTTCTTGGATGTTGGAGCGTTGAGCTCATTTATTGCTTTAACTCTTTCTGAATCTATGTAAATCCCTTCCTTTCACACAATGTGGCCAAACAGTTTTCCTTGAGTTACAATGAACAAACATTTCTTTCGATTTAGAGAGACACCATATAATCTACATATTTCAAAAACTTTTCTCAAATGATGGATATGATCACCCCTTGTTTTTTAATGCAAAATCAAGTCATATTTATAGTCTTCCATAAATTTTCCTATCAACCCGTTGAATGCATGATCCATGGCCCACTAGAATTTGGCTCCAACATTCTTCAAACCAAAGGGAATTTTGACATATGCATATGTCTCCCAATGTGTGATAAATGTTGTCTTTTCCCTATCTTCCTCAGCCACCAAGACTTAGTTATATCCAGAGAAACCATCCAACATGGACATGAAGGCCAATCCAATGACTTGTTGAAGAAGGAAATCCATATTAGGTAAAGGAAAGTTATCCTTTATGCTTTCTTTGTTAAGGTGTCTGAAGTCAACAAACATATGGATTTCCCTGGTCTTTTTTCTTATGATCATAGGATTTGAAAGCTAGACGGAGTGCATAATGGGATAAATTATTCCTCCCTTCTTCAACATTTCCAATTCGATCTTTACCATAGGTTTCAGTTTGGGATTCATCATCCTTATTTATTTCTTTACAAGATTTTCTTCTTCCCTCAAAGGAATGATATGATGGAATGTTATTTTATTGTAAGCTTTCAAATCATCATAGGCCCAAGCAAACACATAAATGTATTCTTTAAACACAAAAACATATTGATCAACTTCCTCAGTGGTGCAATCAACTCCCAAGTTGACATATTTTGGGGAACTGTCAGTTCCAATATTGACTTTTCTTGTTTCTTGCACTTTTTGAATTGAAAATTCTTCAGGGAGATTATTATCATGGTCATATTTAGTAAAAAGAGATTCAGATTGTATACAATCTTTAGGGACAACACACATATGATATTCTTCATCATCATCATCGTTCAACAAATTTGTTTCCAGTTGTTCATCGGTCTCAAACACTTGCAAATATTCCATGTTATCGGGCACAGATGGTTAGAATGCTCTTTCTACTTGGAAATACTTTTTTCTTTGGATATAGTCTGGGTTTGAGAATGAAGCCTCCAAGTCTAATGAATCTTCCTTGTGACTCTTTTCCCTTGGAATGAAAGAAATGTTGAAGAAACTGAAAGATTCCATCAATTTGTTAACCCTTTTGAAATATAAATTAAGTCTTTCCTTTTTTATTTTATACCTCTAGGTAGCTTGATTGATCACCAAATTTGAGTCGTCGGTTACAACTATATGTTCCATTTTCATTTCTTGTGGAAGGATCATCCCCTGAATCAAGGATTCATATTCTACATCATTATTAGTGCATGAGAATTCCATTCTAATAGCATGCAGATGCACAACCATATTTGGGCTCATAAGAACAATCCCAACTCCACTCCCAAAATTTGAACAAGCTCCATCGAATGAAATCCACCAATAGCCTTCAAACATGCATTATTGATTCTTTGTGTCTTGAACTTGCTCTAGGATTTCATTATATTCCATGTCTATGATAGCATAGTTTCCAACCCCAGCATATATATAATCATTCATCAAGGCATTGTCCTTCTTCTTGAGAGAGAAGGGTTTTCTAGGTTCACGGTGCACTTTAATCATTGCTCCTTCTTTTCCTGGAAGAATCATACAACTTCCATCATTCATTATATATCCCCCAATCATAGATGTTTAATATCTTCCAAGAACAACTCCATATGATGGAGTAAGGTCTAACACAATAATATTGAAAACTGTAATAATATGGGGGGATGTCGTAATCCAAGCATAAACATCCTTGATCTCTCTATAAGTTGGCACGTTTATACAATCAATTGCATATATTCTTTCACTAGTTTCATAATACTTGGTGCAGATCATGCTCAATGCCTCCATGACTGCCAATGGCATGACATTATTTGTCGCGCCAGTGTCAACTAAAAAATTATGTAGTGCAACGTCATGATTTTCAATTGAAATATAAAAGGGAGGAATTTTACCTCTCATCTTGGTAGTTGACTAGCTTTGGCTTTGTTTTGGACTAGTGACCACAACTTCTTCTCTTTCAAATGGATCGTCCAACAATTTCAAAATGTTCTATCTTTGCTAGGGAATCTTCACCACTTCAGTAAAGGGAAAAGTTATCCTTAATTTACTTAAGTCCTCTACGACATTATATGTCATTTGAGTGGAGTTTGACATCAGGTTTTTCTTTTTACTTCCAAGCTATACATCACCTTCTCATTTTCTCTTTTCTCATTTATGTTTTATTTTTATTTTTATTTTTGGTTTTGTTTATCAGAATCACCTTTGTTTTTTTGTCTATTTAGAAATCCTCTTGTCTAGGTGACATTTTCTTGCGAGTTGGGATCATTGTCTCCCTCTTCAAATATATACATGGATGTCTTGCATCCGTCCATCTGCACAATTTTAGAACTTTCTTCAGGTGATTAATAATTCTCTTGTTCAAATAATTGCTCGTCATACACATCATCCAGAACAACTGCATTAGGAGTAGGTTTCCTAGGAACCCTTAGTCTTTGTGGATTGTTTGTGTTTTCAAACCTCACTCTTTTTTCTTGGGGAGGGTTCCTTCTTTTCTCTAGGATTGGCATTCTTGGATTTTCCACATAATTACCTCCCCTTCTTAGTCTAGTTATCTCATTCTTCATTTTCTTGATAGTTCTATTCATCTGTGCAATCTCAATTCTTTTCTTAGCTTCCTGTGTCGCCACAGGATCAACCCTTACATCAGGTATGGTTCCCTTGAAAAATCCTCCTCCCATTGTTTGGTTTTGAGCCAGTCGAGGCTTGAATTATTTGTTCTTTCTTGAACTGGAAGCTCCTTGATTATCAATACTTAATCCTCCTAGATTCCTATGTACTTTTCCCTGTATAATGTTGGATTCGGCACCGGTTTCAATCATAATTTCTTCCATATCAATGGCTTTAGTCATTGCCTCCTCCAAGGTATCCATTTGGGATGTTCTAATAGAATATTTCATATTCGGGGGCATTGCATCCTTATAAAAACCCAGAATGACTGGGTCATTTGGTCTTTTATCTTCTGGAATCCTACTCAAGGTTTTATTGAACTTGAGATTAAAATATCGTATCCTTTCATTCTTCCTCAAACCAATCTAGGTGAAATCGGTGAGAATGGTATGATAAGAAATTGGAGGTCCGAACATAGTCAGGAACATAGCTTCAAGATCATTAAATGAGAGAATTGATCTACTAGGTAATTTTGTATACCTTTTATATGCACTTCCTGAAAAGGTTTACAGAAACAACCTTACCGTGACATCGCCATACTCAACACGGTGAAAATAAAAAACAATAAAGAAATAAATGTAGATGCCTATTTTCATCAATTGCTCCGTCTTCAGAAAATTCCTTTAGGGTTCCCTTTCGGAGAATAGGAAGATCATATTGATCACCTAGAAGATTCAAAGGATAATCTCTTACTCTTCTTCTATTTTCAAACCTTAAGTTTTTTTTATTTCTTGCAGCATCTCTTCCACCTCCTTGTCTCTCCTCATGATGCTCGTCTTGGGGTTTTTCATTTCTTACTACCATATCCAGAGAAATTCCAGGGATATGCTTTTCACTTTTAAGAATAGAGAGTTTCTTGCTTTTAATTTTGGTAATGGGTCCCTTGTATTCGTCCAGGTTCAATCCCGACCTTTTTCTTTTGTTGCTCTAGATAGCCATTGATTTCTTCGATATTGTCACTCTTCTCTCCTCTATCTCCAGAGGATTTCTCTTTATTCTTCTTGGACTAAGATCTGCAAGGAAATTTCTTATTCTTATCGGGTCTTGATTGTTGTTATTACTAGATTGTATAACTGATGTAATATGCCTCATTGATTTTTCAATCTAATTTCTAAGCGGGGCTTATCAGCTTGGGTAAAAGTCATATATTTTTTCAAAACAAAATGCTAGACCAAGTTCCAAATTTCAGTTCATTCCCTAGTATGGTCACCAAAAATGTTGACACTTGAATCTGTTAGGACCGAAACGGAAACCTCACGAGGATGTAAATCCCCCTTCATTTTTATAGAGGTGGTACTCCTCTTTACTTTTAGATTTTCTTTGGGATTCTAGATATTCATAATATGGGACTTTGAAGAAGTTCGACGAGGTAATCAAAGAAATATAAAGATTGCAAGAAAGAGAATGAAAATATTTTGTTTTCTTTTAAAATAAAGTTCCTGGGAAAGGACCAAGAACCGAGCACATCTAAACATTTAAAACAAATAAGAAAAATTTCCTCACATCCATCATAGTTTGACTAAATATTTATGATCACATAAAATAAAAATAAGATGGCCCACACACATAAGATAACTTTAACAAAGTGAACATGGGAAACTGAAATAAATATAATGATAGATCAACTTCAAATACTTTATATTATGAAAATAGGGTTACAAAGCACAGTTGAGATTGTTCCCAAAGTAGCTCTCTTGAAATTTATAAAAAATATATAATATGTTAAATATTGTTTGAAATTAAAATATGTTTGTCTTAAAGACTGGGATTGGGGCTCCCACGGGACATAAAGAAAATAAATACAAGAAATAAGATTTTAGAAGGAAGATAGTGGGTGGTAGAAGAACAAGAAGACCTGGTAAGAAGAAAAAAAAGGAGTTATCAATCTTCGGTTAAACGTTTCTAGTGAAAGAGGTGGAATAACTGGATGAAGGACTTGATAAATAAAAAGAAGGATATGATCAGCATAAAATTACTATGATGGTCTCTCATCGTTTACACTTTCTTGTTGATGTCCTTTTATCGTTTTCATCAATGGTTACAGAAACCGTCTCAAATATTTATTTCCCTTCATTGGTCAGTTTATCGATAGCTTTATTGAACCATTCTTCGATGTAACTTTTCATTGGTGCCGCATTGATTTCATGTTGGATTTTGATGTTGAACAACTCACCCTCCAAGTCTATGAGATCAAGGGAAATTCCATGTACTGCTTCTTCAATGTCCTGATTTTTGATGGAGTAATCCACTAGCCAGTTAGCTACAACGTCCTCATCATATTCAAGTATACCATAGAACTTTTCAATAAACAATCTTTTAAAAATATCAACTTACTCATCAAACTATTGTTTTTTTAGGAACAACGAGTTGAGGATCAATTTGGTATCTTGGAATTTATTAGTGCTTCTGTCTAGGTCCAACTCCGTGAGCCTTTTGAATAGTTCTTCCCTCCTTGATATGGATTGGCTGTATGCTTGAACAATGTTATTCAAGTTTTTATCTTTTATTTCCAGCACGCGTTCAACTGTTTGATCTGACTTGGAGAGGGAAGATCCTCCTCTCTTCTCCTTAGCTATGTCATGTTGGAAACTTTAACACCAAAGGGTACCACAACATCAAGGTAAAAACTTCTTCATTTTTTAGGTCGACTTGCGAATACTCATGGAATGCATGCACCCTCGAGAAAAAATAAATCATGTTCTTTGAAATTTCCCAAGCTTCTGTGATCAGTGCCATTCTTTTCTTGATATTATTCTCCACATAGCTCATGGTTGATGTAAGTAAGCTTGAGGATCCTTTTAATTTAGCAGCGGGTGTGGTGGGTCCAACTATTTCCAAAGGGCTGGAAAGAAGTGGAAGAGGCATTAATGTCTCTTCCAATTCCTTAATCCTTTCCTTCAACTTTGTATTTTCCACTTCGAGACCACCAATGGAGTTGTCCAATGCATCGTCGGTTTCTCTATGAATTATAGAAATCTAGGAAGGATGCATATCTCTTAGGTCAACCTATGAACGATATTTTCCTTTCTTATTCTTTACATCACTTTTCTCAATAATCAATTTTTTTGGATTCTTTGTCAAAAAAAAAGCTCTGTAAAATAAATGACTCTTCTTCATTGAAGGTCTCATTCTCAATGATTTCCAAATATGGATTTTGGTAGGTCGTGCTTCCCGACTGATTAATGTTGGGAAACATTTTCCCTATTTTTGCTTTGAGTTCCATATCTTCAAGAGAGAAGCTATTGATATCACTCTCTATGTGTTGGTCTTCTTCCTCTTGCACTACGTTTTTTCTCTTTTTCCTAAGTGGGAGTTTGTGCGAGCTTTCAAATTTTCCCGGAGGGGTACTCTACTCTCCTCCTCCACCTGAACTATTGTTGTTTACTTTTCTATATGGGTGGGCCACTAGAGCACTACTCTGAAATGTTGTAGTCTTAGGAGTAACAGTTGGGGACTAGGAACTATTCTCGTTGGGACCCTTTCCTTTCTGTTTGTAAAATTCATTGGTACTGAGTACCATCTCTAAGTCGCCAGTAGTGTGAGTAGGAGCGTCGGAGTTATTATCTTCTTCTTCTCCCAGAACAACTTGGATAAATGAATTTCTAAAACCCACTGCTAACATATGTTCCACAAAAATTATGTTAGGGTAAAACCCTTTTATCTTTTCAGCATACTTGAGATTCAGGTTATGGAAGTGGTTTGCAAATTCATCGATATTGTTCATATTTTTTAATACAAAGTCCCCAATTTTCCAAGGAAAGGGTATGAATTGATTTTTTTGTTTCTCATGAAAAAATTGCAGCCATAAATTATATTGCCTTGCAAATTATGCAATAAACATTATGTCAGATATATGGCATGGGAGAAAGGAGGGATTTTCCTTAGAACTGAAAATCCTGATAACATTGTAATTTTCCGTTTTCTCCAAAGTCCCATTTTATCTAGGAATTTACTTTCCTGGGCGAATATTCTCAGGGTATCTTTTCCAAGAATTAATCCTTTAAAAATCGAAACAAAATCATTGAAAACTTCATAAAAGTGCAAAGAATCTTTGTGTCTCCACAACTCTTGGTACCAAAAGTTCACTGGGTCAAATTCACAATTCACCTTCTTGCAAATAAACAATTTAGGAAATTGACATCAATATGCTATCACAAACACCAAATAAGAAGCCATAAATAGTTTCTTATATTTTTTATACTGTAAAAATTGGGAAGAGATTTCAATGGATATCAACTTTGCCCAATCGAAGATGGTCTGCTCCTTGACAGTAAAATATAAGATATAAAGAATCATACGAGAAATTTTGGTGGTATTTTCTTGGCCTATCACTCTCATGAATAACCAAGCAATTTCCCGAAAGGGGTTTTTGAACAAGCTGACCTGCAACCTGGTAATATCTTCAAGGATGACCATGGGATTCTTGAAAACTTTAGGCAAGAGGTCTAGGATGTTGTCATGGTTTTTCAAGAAGTCCCTGCAATTTTCACTTTTGAAAGTGAGTGTTTTCTCTGGGAGCTTTAACATTTTACAGAACACTTACTGTGAAAGAGGGATGGGAGAATGGTATTGAAGTTGAATAATCCGTTGAATTGGTATATATTTCTCAACGCACCAGGAAACTAGTTCCTTCCAGTCGAAAACCTCAGGAACACACTCTGCACAATCAATTTTGGATCTCCAGATCACTTCCTTCCAAGAAGATGGGGATGAATAGTAAGAATATGCTCTAGACCACTGAAAGTTTTGGTCCTCATGTCCAAAAATGTTCAAAGTATCTCCATAGAATTGATTTCGAGTTTCTTCTGCCATAAGTTGATGAGAGAGTTCTTTTAATCCAGATAATGTTTGAAATGAGTGCTTGGGAGATATAATATAATCTTTCGCAAATCGTGCTTTAATGTGGTTTAATGAGAAATATCCTCGAGCCCTTTGCTTATTAATGATGATCTTTACAAAACCTTCATGTTGAGTTATTAGAATTAAAACATACTAAAATCATATTGTGAAAATCACAAAGGTAGTGGGGACGAACGAGAGTAATTAGAATTTGGGACTTTTGTGAACCCGTCAACTTGGGAACCCGCCAACCCAACATTGCAAAAGGTCAAAAATTGGGTAATTTTTGTAAGGCGGTCGATCGGACTCAATACAGGAGATATGAGATACTTAAGAGCTCGGGGAGTCCGATGGTAAAAATGTAGATCACATATCTCTTGGTGCAAAGTGTATATCCTGAAACATGGGATATGAAAGCTTGAACACGCAAAGAAAAACTAAGTATAGGATAACGTGGTGGTCGGTCAGACTCATGGTATGTGAGTATGGATAGAGATGAGGATCTCTAATTCCTAGAGCCCATCGTTTTCGAAAAAATGACTAAGTGTCATAACTAGAAATGGAGCATAGAAGGGAGAAAAGAAAAGGGGAATTGGAGTAAGTATAGAAGAGGGAAAAGAAATGGACAAACGAAGTTGGGAAAATAGAAAAGGGTAGGGAATTTTTAGAAGAAGGAATTGATCTCAACAACTGGTTCCAATTGTGGGATGATAACCCCTTATGGGTTGTCAAGAATCCAGAACCATTCATGACCAGGTGCTTCCGTCCATTGGGCTATGGATTCAAAGTAAGAATATACAAACTGAAAAAAATAA
>JASDQU010010245.1:6751-21970 GCA_032191745.1 Picea mariana
TTGGAGAGATTAAACCTTTAGTCATGTTTTCCACTCGATTACCTTTCCAATGAATATATTAATGCATCAATTTGAGTTATGAGATAAAAGTTGTGACTCTATGAATTTTCCATTTATGCTCAATTTATCCCTCTTGTCACTAATGTCATATGGTTTAGAGGCCATATTCTACCATTCGTAGAATAAAATATGTTAGGAATCAGGGAAATATTTATATCATACATAAATATTATTCCTATTTTTGAGTACACAAAAAATTTCAGATTGGGGATACGATGTACCAGTCAAATTCTGCATAATTCTGGAATTGTTAACTTTTCCCTTTTATATTTTCTTCAGACATAGAGTTTTAGCTAAAACCATTATATCTGAAATGGATTGTAACTGGGAAAATTTTAGTATGTCAAAGTTGTGAAATGGATTGTAACTGGGAAAATTTTAGTATGTCAAAGTTGTTTGTATTGTTTAGGATGTAAGTTGTCGAGTAAATAAATTTTTCCTTATTTGCGATCTGAGGTGCCTTTTGCACCTCTCATAAATCTCCAAAAAGTTTCACCAAATAGTGGATTTTGTCTTGTTTTTATGTCTCTATTATAAATGCCTTCGAATTTGGATAATTTCTCCACTTTGTTTCTCCATGACTTCTCCCTTGATTCACTGTAAAAATTATGTTAGAAATAGGAACTTTCTAAAGGAGTAACACCATAATCCTTAAAAGCTACTAATTCATGATTTCAAAAAAAATGAAGTAGAATTGGATAGTGGCCCTCACTAGCACTTTTTAATTACATAAAAATGAAGTAGAATTGGATAGTGGCCCTCACTAGCACTTTTTAATTACATCTCAATGCAGAACCAGTCTTGAAATTTCACCTAGTTCTAAGCTCTTCTACTCTTGTTATAGAAAGAAAAATATTTCATCTCTAGTGTTTTTTTATATAGCATCAAGTTGATGTGGCATGGAATGTGAATAATGATGTGGTACTCATGTCCCCCTTTCAAATCCTGACATGGCCACGTCTTCATCCTCCTTTTCTTCTTCTTTAGAAACCAAACTGTTTCTTCCATCGACAATCTCCAGAATTCTTCCTCCATCAAAAAACCTTGAAATTCATCCCATCAGGGGACTTCAAAATTCATCCCATCATCAAACTTTAGAATTTGTCACATCGATGGTCTTCATAATTTGTTCCATCGACTAACTTTAGAATTTTTTCCATCCACAAACTTCTGAATTTATCCAAAAGACATAGTTCAGAGTTTGCTCCATTGCCAGACTTCAGAATTTGTCCCATCGATGGACTTAAAAAAAAATTCCATCGACGAACTTCAGAATTTGTCCCATTGAAGGACTTGAGAATTTGTTTGATCAACATACTTCATAATTTGTCCTATTGGCATACTTCAAACTTTATTCTATCGGTTGTCTACAAAATTTTCAGCATCAATGGACAAATGATTTTGTTCCATCGATGAACTACCAATTTGTTCTATCAAGAAGCAAATAAATTTGTCTTTTGGCGAAATATGAAATTTTCTCGTCGCTGAAACACAAAATGTACTTCGATGAAATATAAAATGCCTTCATCATTGAAGTACCAAATTCACTTCAACAAACTACAAAATTCTCCTCTTCGTTGAATTCGAAATATCTTCCATCATCGAACTTCAAAATTCTTCTTCATTGAACTACAATTCTTTTTCATCACTAAACTTCTAAATTTGTCTTCAACGAACTATGAATTTTCCTCACTGGTGAACTTGTTAACTTTCCATCCAAGAAATCGATTTTTCTTCAACAAACTATACAATTTTCATTCATTGGCGATCCTGAATAACTTTTCATCGATGATCACTAATAATTATTTATCCGTTAACAAAATTTATCTCAGGAAATTTTGACCAAATTCGAGATGACTCTAAACCATTGATCTCAATATTAGATGTGATCCAAAGCATTTATTTTTCCAAACTTCATAGCCACCATGAAAGCACGAAATTTTACCTTCTAGACCAAATTTAACTCTGCAACTTGAAACCCCCACATGTGTAGATCATTTAGTGATAGAGTGTATTTTTAACGCACTCCTTGTAACGTCATTGGTTCAAACCTCGAATAGCTTGTGTGTTGTGCTTGGGGTTTTATGATGCACCTAGAGGTTATAGTGGTAGTCGTCATAATCCATCCTGTGTCACACAAGCAATCATCTCCCAGTTTTGGATTCCTCACAATACAAAAAGAAACTTTGTAACTTGTAGATCGATGCAATTGATCATGTCTTTGATGATTTTGGGTGCAATCTGACTTGAATTCACTCAAAAATTTGGGGATTTCACTCCCATTTTACCATTTTCCCCAAATTTATCGTAGAATAAAAATCTGCAACAATGAATTTATCAAATTTGGATTAGTATCTATCTCATATTTTTTCTATGTTGGAACCTTCTCTCTAATACCAATTTATGGCGTACCCAAATCCCGTATCCATGAAGATTACTACCAAATTGATATAACATAAGATTGATAACACTTTAAAACTACATGTAGCATGATAAACAAAATAATTTATCTAACATTATTTTTGATATCATGCATACAACTATTAAATTAGACATGTTATAATTCAACACCAAAATACATAGTAAAATGTAGCAACTAGTAGCATTAAAACAACAAATTAATAGTGACAAGAAAACTTATATTATGTGAAAATGGCACCAACTGGTTGCATAGAAAGGGATATTCCTCCCAACCATTGGATTTGTTTTTCAGGTTCTCCCAAAAATAGGCCACCCCTGAGCTTAGGATATGAGTCCGCAAGGACGAAACCACTTCTATGGCTCACTACGATCGACACTAATGGACCAATACCCAAGCATTTCATAATGAAGTGACTCAACAAAAATTGCCACTTCCCGTCCCTCTTCTCCATCAGCTTACACAAGCTAAGGGATGATATTTCCTTCACTACACTACAATACCTTAGAAAATATCCATCCCCTCTAGGGCTCCATCATATACCATCCAAGAATATCTTCGCTCTAGGCTCTAAGAACTCCAGTTGTACAGGAATGCCATAACAACATTCCCACATGCTCTAGTACCAAGATGTAATGCAACTATGAAAGTTCCAACCACCCATATCTCTTCCCCATTAGTCTTCATGACCAAAGGGATGATACTTTCTTTTCTGCACTATAATCCCTCAGACAATATCCATCCCCTTTGGGGCTCCAACACAGAATGAATAGGGATATCTTAGATGGGGGCTCCAAGAAATCTCATTTTAATTTCACCCATAATGACTAATTCTTGTCTCTCGTGGTTGTTCTTACACACATAATATTTATATCTACTCTTTTCTATCTCAAACTCTATTTTCCCTCTCTTTCTCTAGTTGTAAAATCTCATCTCCCCCCTCTACTCGAATTTCTTCTTCCTTTTCTTTGATGGATTATTGTCTCTCTCACAATTCCCCAGAAATATTGTACTCATCCCATGTTTTCATAGCTAGGTGAGATGACTTCTCACCCACCTCTAACAAAATTCTCATTATGAGTATACTTGGCCCATGCTCTCATATATAGTTATATGACATTCACACCAACCTCGTATATTATTTCAATGATTGGGTTTACTAATCTAAAGGATTATAATTAGGAAATAAGAAAAATGATTTATCAATTGGGCATAGAAGTCTAGGCATATGGGATTTCCCTTAAACCTACTTTTATCCCTCCTCTCTTATGAAACTGTAACCCTCCAATGTTATTCTCCCTCTGATATTGCAACTAGTGATGCATTTTTATTTAATCATTGCATTTACATATTATAATTATAGACTCTCCAACCCAAAACATTATAGTTCACTTTCCTATATCACATATGCACAATTACATTACAAGTTCCTCAGAATGTTACATCGTGAAGGCCACTTCTTTAGCATCCTAATGAGATCCTCATTTCTTTGCACCTTTGTATTTCCTTAACTTAGATGAATACCTTAAATATTCATAAGATTTTATTATGTATTATCCTAATGGGATCCCTCATTTATGCCCATATTTATATTTCCTTTAACTAGAATCTAAAAAATATAAATTCAATCCCTCATACAATCTCCATCCCCTTTAGGGCTCCAACACAAACTCACTAGGAGTATCTTAGTTGGGGGCTCCAGGAACTCTCGTTTTAATTGCACCCATAATGGATAATTCTAGTCTCTCGTGGTTGTTCTTACACACACAATATTTATGGCTACTTTTTTCTATCCCAAACTCTATTTTCCCTCTCTGTTTGTAGTTGTAAAATCTCATCTCCCCCCTCTACTCGAATTTCCTATTCCTTTTCTTTGATGGATTGTTGTCTCTCTCACAATTCCCCAAAAATATTGTACTCATCCCATGTTTTCATAGCTAGGTGAGATGACCTCTCACCCACCTATGAAAAAATTCACATTATGAGTGTACTTGGCCCATGCTGTCACATATCGTTAGATGAAATTCACACCATTCTTGTATATTCTTTCAATGATTGGATTTAATAATCCAAAGGATTATAATTAGGCAATAAGAAAAATGATTTATCAATATGGAATACAACTCTAGGCATATGGTATTTCCCTTAAACCCACTTTTATCCCTCCTCTCTTATGAAATCTTAACCCTCCATTGTTATTCTCCCTCTCATATCGCAACCAATGACACATTTTTATTTAATCATTGTATTTACATATTAGAATTACAGACTCTCCAACCCAAAACATT
Organism: Picea mariana; assembly: GCA_032191745.1. Lineage (NCBI taxonomy): Eukaryota > Viridiplantae > Streptophyta > Pinopsida > Pinales > Pinaceae > Picea > Picea mariana. Next base: position 11,519 of record JASDQU010010245.1, read on the forward strand.
ATAGTTTACTTGCCTATATCACATATGCAAAATTACATTACAATTTCCTAAAAATGTTACATCCCGAAGGCCACTTATTTATCATCCTAATGACATCCTCATTTATTTCCACCTTTATATTTCCTTAACCTAGATTAATACTTTAAATATTCATAAAAGTTTCTTTTTTAGCATCCCAATGGGGTCCCTCATTTATTCCCATATTTATATTTCCTTTAACTAGAATTTAAAAAATATCAATGCTTATTTCGTTGAATCAAAACTAGTCATTATAGAGCATGGGGATCCCATGGAAATTTATCAATTCAAGACGATTATAAAGTAACTCGAACCCAAGTGGAAGAATCTATTCCAAGAGAAATGATATCTTATGTAACGAACCCAGCCTCCTAGCTAGGTACCATCTACGATAACAATATGTAACGAAGCCAACCTCCTAGATGGCTACCATCTCTGATACCAATTTATAATGTACCTAGTCTCCTAGATGGGTCCCCTTATCACCTAGTAACATCCCTCATTACCAGGACTTACAAAAATTCTCTGATACCATAAAGTAACATACACATCCCAACTTAATGTTGAGAAACACTAATTGAAAATCTAGTGCGTAGATTCTACTATATAACATTGGTGTGCACATAAATACTTGAAGTAATGCACTCGATCCCAAGATGGGTCGCGCCACACAAAATTTCCTCTTTTGATACAACTTATAACAATGGAAGTAATACAACACAATTGCGCGCACAAGCATGATGAGCGCACTACATTATTGTGCATGTAATCCACTTTGAAAATGTGATCATTACTATGTGCACAACCATTCTCGTGTCACACACAAATTATGTTTTCCTTGTGCAGGAAGACTGCTTTCCTAGGGACATAAGAAAATCCATCCTCTTCTATGGACAACGTATTCCCCTGCACACACAACCATTCTAACCTAGCCTTGGACACTCATGATCATTATTCACTACTACATATTGAAAAATTTGCTACGACCACTTGCGATGAAAGTACTCTTTCGTCACAACATGCAAGAGAAAAAGATCATCTCTTCTAAATCTACCTCGTATTCGTCACAATCTCAATGCCTACAATTTGACTAAATTATTATGTTCAATGTTCGTCTCACGAGCGACGCCTGTATATTGTCTGTCACTCTTGCGACGAACATTGATCATAATAATTTAGTCAAAATTTACCGTTGAAAATGACCTAAAATAAATAGGTGGAAAAAAAATATTTTAAGGTCACTATCATCGCAATTGCGATGATAGTAACCTAAAATTGGCCTATAAATATTTGACGATTTAAAGATGTTGGGACAATCTTGCTATAACAACGATGGTTCCGAAAACGTATTTTTGTGCGGAAAAATCTCGCGGAATGTTGTTAGAGGTGGGGAAAAAAGTAAAGCGGGTGAAAAGGGTGATGGTAGATGTTATTTCCCTTGTAAAAATTGTTGCCTCAAACGTCCCGTAAGAATTTTAATAACAACAACTACAAAACATTGTAGGAAATATGGTCACATTGATGGCAGATTGAATGAATATCGTCCCATGATAATTAGCTATATATTCATTTTTTTTTATTTTTTTTTATCAATTTTATATCAAATTATATATATGTATATATATTGTTTGAATGTTTGTTATAGTATACACTAATTTTGCATGATTGTTTGTAATTATAAAGTTAGAGTTTCCCTCTAACTTTCCACAGAATATTGGACCAAGTATTAGTAGAAATGATGTTGTACAAGCTGAGGAACATCATCATGACCAATCAAATGAGGATCTCATGGAAGATGATGATGGGACGAATAAAATTAATAATCCCATGGAAGAAGATGATGGGACAAATCAAATGATCCAATATTTGTTTTCACAGCCGGATGATGATGGGGAAAATGATGGTATTTATGATGAACCTCTATTAGAAAAGGAAAATAAACGACTTTATGAAGGATCAAGAGAAAATATTCTCTCCGCTACATTGTTGTTGGTGAACTTAAAGGTTATGAATAATTTGTCGAACACTTGTATGACATAGATACTAAGGTATGTAATATGTTTCATCTCATACTATACATAAATGTTGATTTTTTTATATTTGTTTTTAGTGTTAATTAATGTGTAAAATAAGAATGCATTTTTTGCAATTAATATTCTCAGATTAACTAGATGTTTGTTATGTTGTAGATTGTTGGGTGATTTTTTGTTACCATCGTCATATCTTTTACCTCGCACATATCTAGGTTTTCATGCCATTATGAAAGACATTGGAATGGATTATCAAACTATAGATGCATGTCCTAAGGACCATATTATATATTATGGACAACATGCTTCGAAAACCGAATGTCTGCAATGTCTTATCAGTAGATATCGAACCGATCAAGTAACAAAAAGGGTGCCTCGAAGGGTTCTTCAACATATTCCCATAATCCCACTTTTGCAACAATTGTTTAGGTGTGAAAGGATATAACAATTTATGGATTACCATGCACGTAACAGAAGTGAAGATGGTGTTCTTAGAATACCTGTCGATGGTTCTTCATTTAGGGAAATTGAGGAAAAATGGGCAGATTTCAAAGATGAACCTCGTAATGTTAGGCTTTCATTGGCAACTGACGTTGTTAATCCATTCAGAGAGCTTAGGTATATTTACTCAGTGTGGCCTATTTTTGTTATCAACAATAAGGTTCCTCCTTGGATGTCAATAATGAGGGAGAACATAATGCTGAGAATGATTGTTCCAGGTATTTGTTTACATTAATTATTTGAATTTAACATTTTCATTTGTTTGAATTTTTGCATAATATCTTTTGTTAATTTATTTAATTATATATATTACATGATATCATTCCTTTAGTAATTATGTGTAATTTCAAACAATTAGGTAAGTAACAGGTTAAATATATGAATGTATATATCGATCCTCTTATGGACGAGCTACTGAAGTTCTGGGTTGGCATCACAATGTACGACATATGTAAACCAATCGAGGAGAAGAAATTTAAATTTTGTGGAATAGTTTTATGGACAATTCATGATGCCCCTAGACTAACACATTTTTGTGGTATTTATAAGAATTCTAATATTTCTCTTTAATACTATACAATATTTTAATGTTATCATGGTATATGTTTACTTTTTAAATAATCTCATCGTATAATTGACATTAATCCATTTGTTGCTGGTCTTCAAAGAAAGGGTAAATTTGCATGTCTAGTTTGTGGCCCTAAGATGAAGTATTGCCATTCAAAATGTTTAGGAAAGATGGTGTTTGATAAGTATAGGCACCTTCTTCCTAAGAACCATAGGTATCGTACTACTAAAAAAACATATTTTCAATGGGAAAGAAGAGACTGGTTTAAAACCACGAAGAATGACACCTCACCTATGGAGATTGAAATATAATAGAAATCGTCAAGGTACTCAATTTCATAATGTATCCTAGATCGTGTAATGTTTTGAATGTTTATTTTAATCATTGAATTTATTTTACCATATTTGATAATTATTTTTGTGATTTCTTTTATGCTTCATGAAGGCTGCAATCATCATGAAGGTATTAATAATGGACCTCCACGAGGAATGAAATATCATCGTGCTCAATCCATGAGGTTGCCCTACTACAAGGAGATAAAAATAGCTCATTTGTTTGATATAATGCATATCGGGAAGAATGTGACTCAAACATTATGGCGAATCATAGATGGTAGGAGGGATAAAAACAAAATTGTCAAAACTTGTTCTAACATTCAAGAAGACAATCATGCAATGTGAAGTGTGATTCGATATTCAAATAGATCAGATGGAGTACTAGACTGAAATAACCTTCCATGGTTATTAACAGAGAAACAAAGCAATGATATAAAAGAGTTCATTCAAAGAATTAAATTTCCCACGGGTTTTGCTTCAAACATAAAAAATATCTTAATGAAGAAAGGTGAATTTGGTGGGATAAAAACACATGATTGGCATACCTTCATTAAGGTAATAATTTTGGTATACATATTTATATATATTGGCCTTATAGATCTTTTTGTTTTTTTTTTTTGCTGGTCTACTTTGGTCGAAACAAATAACGATTCATTTTGTTGTTACAATATTTTCTACCACTATCTCTCCCAAACGAATTTGACAACAACGTGAAACAAGTTATATATGATCTTGGAAAATACATGAGGTAAGACATAGTTTTGATTTATATGAAAAATGTTCTTTCAGATTATTGTTGTACTTAATGACACGTCCTTTACTTGTAATGTAATGTAATATATTATATTATGCTATGTTGAAACATGTTATTTTCTTATGTCATGATCTCATGTAGATGGTTGTCATTGAAAGAAATCCATGAATATGGTATAATGTATTGGAAGAGAGAAATTCCTCATCTAATGTGTGAAATGCAAAAGTATATACCTCCTACATTTTTCAATGCACAAAAACACTAACTCATACACCAAGCTGAGGAGATTGAAATTTGTGGACCTGTTCACACAAGGTCAATGTGGATGGTGGAGAGGCACTTGAAATCATTGAAGGCGTTGGTTAGACAATGAGCACGTCCTGAGGGTTCTATGGTGGAGGGATATGTGGTACATCAATCCATGGTATATATTAGTTAGTATCTTCCTAAATTAGCAGTATCAACTATGCATGTAGTGGATTGCATTTGGGATGTGAACTCCATCAAAAAATTTGAAGATCAGGAGCATCTGTTGGGGAAATGTAGAATGAAAAAAATGAGAGGTAATATAATAATAATTGTGAAAANTGATCATACTCATTAATATATTAATATGATTTATTTCATAAATTATAAATATTTATAATTACCTTCATATTGTACGTTATAACTAATATTTAATATTGGTGAATTATGTTTTTTTGATTCAGTGGCTCTACAGTGGGATGCACTGCATTTATACATTGCAAACAATCTTGACTAGATGAATGTATGGATTGAAATATGTAAACAACATAATGGAGGTAGGTTATCATAGCAATGACTGTCTGAATAGGTTAGAGAAGCTCGTCGTAACAGATATGACAATGCTACGCAGAGGGAAATTGATCTAGCATATGGTTTGAAAGATGGAAAGGTAAGCAATTTCACCCATTCTATTCGGTTATTTTATATTATACTAATGTGACTACATGTGTACTGTATTTTTCAGATACTTTCAAAGTTATATAAATATATGTTAATTTATTAATTGACAATGCATCTTTTACATATCTGACATATTACAGTTGAAACACCACAAGGCTATGTGGTTCAATGGTCATAAATTTTTGCATCAAGCAATTGGATGAAACAACGAAAAACTTTTGATAGTGGGATAACTACGGTATTCCAGGTTACTAATGTTTCCTTTAGGAGTGACAGACATCCCTGAGAGTCTGAAAATATATACTATGGGTATTTAAACGATAAGCTTGAGTGTGACTTTAATTCCTTCAAATTAGTTACATTTGATGTCAAATAGTATAGGTTACGAATGCATGAATGTGATGAGGAAAGAATTGTTCTTCAACATGCCAATGGATTTCCAATGATTAAAACAATGATGTTTGAAAGAGGACATGATCGCTATGTTTTTCCAAGCCAATGTGAACAGGTCTTTTACTCAAATGTTCCAGGTGAAAGGGATTGGTCATTTGTTTTTAGATATGATCCAAGACGAAGGCCAATTAAGTAAACTAATTTACAGGAAGAAGATGATATTGAAGATCAAGAAGATGATTCGACAGAATATCAGATAGAGCTCGAAGATCATGGATGGTCGACAGATGAAGAAAATGAAGAAGATCATGATCTAGGCGTAGGAGACAATATTTCAATTCCCGATGATGATGTCGATGAAAATATGCTCGAAAATGACATTGATGGCGATGATGATATCATCAATCCTTTCAACATCGTTTTAGAACCAGATGATGATACAGATGTCGAGTTCGATGAAGAATATCAAGATAGAGAATAAGTATGATTACACAGATGTTGAGATTGGATTAGGTACGTGACTATATAATATTTTAATTTGTATCCATTATTCTCTTAAAATAATTTACTTCTAATGTCATGGGTTAATTACATGTTTTTAAGTTTTATGCGACATTTTTATATCCTAGGTTACATGTTGTTTAATTATTATTTGAAATCTGAAAATAGTTGTCAATATAGTAAAGTACGTGGTAGACTAAAAATATCATTTAGAAACACATAATTTCATGTACCTTCATTAATTTTTTTTTTATAGTTTCTATGCATGAATCTTAATAGGACGTTTCTTTTGATTATTTTATAATTTATAGATTCGGTTTTGGGGATCAATTGAGAGTGATGTGAGGGGGAGCGGAGGAGCCATGTGATCTTCCACCTTCACGTGGTTGGCCTTGTTCAGTAGAGGATAAATTATTCTTGAAACCAAGAGAATATCTTTCATTTTTATACCATCATGATCGTATAATATTTCATCAATATTGTTACCTATTTGAATCTTCTTAGAATTGATATTCATTACATAGTCGTTGAAAAAAGACAAAAGACTTATGTATTCACTAAAATTTGTCATGGATAGACTATTGGCATGCCTTAATGATATGGGAGGGTTTCTGGACTCAAATTTGAGTGACCCACCCACTTTCTTCCATCATCAATTCATCATGGAAACCATAAACCCTATTTTTCATATGTTCTAGTAGATATATTAATGATTCCAAGTTTCATATTTGTATTTGAATGAAGGTAAAGCTACTATGCAAAGTATCAAATTGAGATTTCAAGTTGATAAAACAAATATGAAATGAATCCAAGCATCATTTGATATCAACGCAAGAGAGCCAAACGTAAATAATCTTACGACGAATTTTCTATACTATCGACGAAAAAAGTTCGTTGATAATTTTATGCCATTAGTATGTAATTTTGTACAAAAATAATGGATCTTGGAGAATACACCATGTTCAAGGAATGAGGAATGAGGAACGATGAAGGAGAAACAAAAATTGCGTGAGGACTAGACACTGACAACATGGACCTGCGAATGGGGCCAACGTTGAAATTTTTTCAAAGAGTTTATGTAAGCATTGAAATTTTTCATGGATAGACTATTCACATGCCTTAACGATATGGGAGGGTTTTTGGACTCAAATCTGACTGACATACCCACTTTCTTGCATCATCAATTCATCATGGAAACCATAAACCCTATTTTTCATATGTTCTAGTAAATATGTTAATGATTCCAAGTTTCATATTTGTATTTGACTAAAGGTCTAGCTATCTTGCAAAGTATCAAATTGAGATTTCAAGATGATAAACCAAATATGAAATGAATCCTCACATCATTTGATATTTTCACAAGAGAGACCACTTCAAGAAATCTAGTGCCTTTGTATTCCTCCATAAAGTCATTTTCATCCTATGAGCATTTTTACATTTTAATCATCAGAAGTCCCAACCCTTTCTTTCATAAAAGTTGTAGGCTTTATATCCTTTACATAACAGTTCAAGATCCTATAAAAATGGATCTGAAATATTTAAAATAGAATAAAATCAAATCTAGTATGCTATATCAAATCTAGTCCTAATTTAAGGGTCAACCCTTATCAACTAGATATTCAACAATATTCAACAACATTCAGCACTATCTGATATCTTCTATAACTTTCCAAGTGATGACTAGGCATTTCGAAATCCTGTTTTGACAAATAAGGAGTTTTTTCTTTGACCAAGAATTGAAAAGGCACTTAACCTTCTTTCCTGAGTATCTGCCTCAAAAACTGGAAATGGATGATGATCTGTATGCTTTTAATCTTTATATTTCATTTGGAACCCCTCCCAGATGATCTGGAAACAAAAATCTCTGATCTTAGCCAAAGATGATCATTTTGCCAGTTTCTGTGTTTTCGGTGGCTTACAGGTGAAAAATAGAGTAGCATTAGCTATCGAAAATAGAGCTTTTGGCATCTAACAACACTTTGAGGGAAACGAATAAGCTGTCAAAAATCCTGATTTTTCCACTACCTTTCAAAACTACAAAAATGGATTTTCTTCAATCTACCTACTCTTTAGGATCCTTATTTGGGTTCTCAGCAGCTTCTTCTAGAGATTTTAAATCAAGATGTGCTCTTGGCTTAGGATTCTTAAGCCTTAGTTTGATCCTTAAACCTCTAAGCATTTTAAGCAACTTACGATTCTCCTTGAGAAATTTCTTATTCCTTTTCTATTTCTTTACTTGCATTTTAGCTAACATTTCAAAACAATCTCTTACCTTATCTGATGTGTTGCTTATAGTCTGGTTTTAGGATTTAATTACCCTCTTAAGCAACTTCATCTTTGATATTTATTTTTTAAGCTTTTCAATCTTTGATGCTGACTTCTTTCCTTTACTTGTTGATGCTTTAGGAATCTCTAGGTATGGAAACTCTTGTGAAATAGGTGCTTCTTCAAAAGAATATTTCTTAGGAACCTCTCCTTCTACTGACTTTAAATCCTCCTATGAATTTGAATAAGGAAGATTCAAAACGTTTTTACTAGAGGCACTAGTTTTCCCTTCTGTTGCTTGGCTGAAATCAAGCATCTTTTTGGCTTTCTTGGTCTTGGAAGAAGAAGCTGGATCCTCTGAAATTACTAGGGAAATGGATCTTCTTTTCCTTTTACTGCTCTGTGGTGTTGAAGACTTAGTGGACAAAGTTTTCTTTTTGTCTTTGGGTTGTGGTTCTGGTTCAAATTCACCCCATAAAAGAAGATACTCCCAACTCTTATCCCTCTTCTACAATTCTTGAACCATTATGAGTTTGATAAGACTGTGATGAGATTAGATTCCCCAATTGATTTTAACCATTTTATTCCCATATCAATTGATTGTAATCATTGATATTCAACTTGGTATCTCATCATTGGTTCCCTATGAAGTGTGACATAAGTACCCTCACAAGTTGGGATGGTTGCATAAGATAAATCCATTTGAATATTACCACCTAAACATGTAGCCCAATTTTCGGACAATAACATTCGCCAAGCATTTGGTACATCTACGACTATCACAACCATCAATACAAAGATGCCTGAATATGCAGGCGGACTCACCTTTATATCCTTGATAAGACCACACACCTTGATTTCTCTCTATCCACACCACATACATTCCAATATGGTATTGTAGTCTTTAGACCTAATTGGTTCATGAATTGAAATGAAATTACATTGGTTGAGGCCCTATAATCCAACATACATTGATGAAGAATAATTTCATTTAGTACCAAGGTTATGAAGAAAGGTGCATGACTCATGTTTTTCCTATCTTGATGAATAGATTTCAAAATTAAGGGTTGGTATTTTTTTTCTTCTAGATTAAGATACTTCTTCACCTTGTCCATTTGTGAGGGAATCTTGATTAGCTTCTAAAGGGGATCTAGAACTTCTATCTTAGCTAAAACATTGACTACATTGACATTTAGTTTCACACTATCACTAGTGGTAGTCTTGTTAGATGGAAACGAAGTCACTAGACTAGTATTCAAAGGTAGAGGTGGCGTACTCCATGGTTTTCTTTGTGGCTCAGAATCATTGGGTTGTAAAATATCCGGTGATTTATTCCTTCTCATGTATTAAATGTATTTATCTTTCCTAAGATTTTTTTTGGATTCTTCACCTATAGAGTTCAACATGGTCATTCTCATAAACCTAGCAATGGTAACACTTCTTTTGACCAAATGGGTTTTTTGTTGGATGCTATATATGTAATCAAGGTCTTCAACAAAATTTAAACTTCTAGGGCCACTAGAGTCTTAAGCTTATAAACCCTAATATAACCTCCCTGTTAGCACTCTGTAATTTGCCCAAGGCTGTGGAGGCAGTCACAGAAGCAACATCAAAACCACTTCGAGTCTTGGATCTACTAACCCTCCAAGACTTAGAGATGGATCTCTTTGTCTAATATAGTTTTTTGGGAATAAGATATTAGGCTAGTTATGCAGAGCATGGGTTTGTTTATGGATTTTGAATTGTTTTGGTTGAGACATGGAAAAGGACCATTGGGAGAAATGGATTCAAAGGTAAAGACGATGATAAATGAATAACCAAGACAAAATATGACCAGGCAGGGTAATCATGCTAGTGGATCCTTTGAGCTTATAAAATGGAAAATAAGAATAAACTGAAAATTATTTCAAATGTAGAGTAGAGTATATCTGAATTTTGCATTTCAAACTTGGAAGAAAACATAGATATTGTCTCAAGCCAGCACAAGGTGCCAATGACAAATCCTGCACATTATCTTCTCGTAGACAATATAGAAAGAAAATAATGTGAAATAACAAATAATGACTTACATCAGAGAAAACTTCACCACTAAAACACAACACAGGAATCTGGAAATCTAGTGCCTTTGTATTCCTTCATAAAGTCATTTTCAGCCTATGA